>MU228010.1:3085876-3098786 GCA_018584345.1 Thuja plicata
TTAACCGCTGAGCATTACAAGGTGATTACTGAATGCTCGGTATAAGCTGTGGACTTAGTGATGAGCTCGGTAAGCATTCAGAATCGAATAAGTGTTTTCACTGATGACAAATATAACATAATTCCAATAGATAGTGTGATTAAAGAGAGGATTAAATGGATGGATCTAATATAGGAGATTGCAGAGGTACAGAGGCAAAGAGTTGCAGATAAAGAGGATGTTTGGTTCATAAGCAAGGATGGGATCTATGTTCCATGGCTTGTCAAATGTTCATAAGTTGCTCTTATGGAATATTTTATTTTACTTGGGGTGTCTAATGCAGGAGCATCTTAGGATCTTGGAAATCTTGCATCAACCAAACAAATTCTCTTTCTTGTTTGTTTGTTGTTTTGTTCCATTTGTGCAGTTTTGGTGTTTTGGTTAGTGGTCAATTTGTACTTGTTATTTCGTGTTGCAATCGTGAAAACATGCTCTTGGCTTCATCCTGGAGCTTATCCTATGATCACACATCATTTGGTTTCATCGTGTGTAAGTTATGGTAGATTCTTTGTGTATCTTTCATGTTCTTCATTTTTCCAGTTGGTTGTCGTGTTTTTCGATCGTTTCCCTATCTTTCGATTGGTTTTTTGCGTGCGATCATGCCAGCTCATTGTTATGTTTGAGGTCGACCTTTTTGTGTAATCGCATCTCTTAAATTATTTCTTGGAGTTTGTTCTTAAGATTTGGGTCTTGACCTATTTGGTTGTAATGTATTTATTCAATTATTGGAGAATGTAATCTTTTATAGGTCGACTAGATGTTGCGATGGATTTATAAGCTTATGGACTTGTTCCTAGGGGACAGGGTGACCTCATAAGATCATTTGGCTTAGCTTGGCTAGGATTGTGAGGGTTTTGAGTGTAATCAAGCATGTGTGCTTGGCATGTATGACTGGCATATGAAACAACATGTTGCAGATATGTTGTAAATTATTTATGATGATAATAAAAGGTTGAATCTCTCATTTTATTGTTATTTTCTTATTTTCTTCTATTGTGTTATATTGTTTGCAAGGTGTGGACCGATCTCCTTAAGGTTTCTCCATCCTTGACTGTGTCACAAATTTTCTTTGACTTTCTCCACAAAGTGATATGGTCGGGACATAAATTTCTTCCTCAAGTTCGCCATGAAGAAATGTCGTCTTCACATCCATCTGCTCAATTTCAAAGTCATGTGTCGCTCCAAGTGACAATAGAAACCTAATGGACATCAGCTTAGCTACAAGAGAAAACATTTCTCCATCGTCATTCCCTTGTTTCTGAGAATACCCCTTTGCAACTAGTCTTGTCTTGTACTTATGCATACTGCCATCTAGACCATACTTCTTAAATACCCACTTGTAGCCCACATGAATTCTACCTTTAGGAAAGGGTGCTAGATCCCAGGTTCCAGTCTTGTCCATTGATTTCATTTTATCATTCATGGCTTCCAACCAAGAATCTGAATCAGGTATGTTAATCGCTTCTTTCACAACCCTAAGGTCATCATCATTAGTAAGAAAAGAATAGGCATAGTTAATATTCAGTATTGAGTAATTAAACCTCTCTAGTGAATAGCCATATCGGGTTGTCACCTCTCCCGTGTGGGTCTCCTCACTTCCCGCGATGGGGTTTCATGGGGTTCTTGTTCATGTTCCTCTGAGCTTTCAAATTTGCGAGAGCTCTCCTCGTCTTCAGACGCATTCGGGTCTTCATTCTCTGACACACTCTAGATTTATAATTCCTCCCTCTTAGAAGCTAAAGGGAATTCAACTACTTCTGTTCCTTTTTCTATATTCTCTGGTTGTAGACCTGCGGAGACAAGTTTCAACTCACAGAAGATAACACTCCTGTTGTACAACACTTTCTCAGTGACCGGATTCCATAATTTGTATCCCTTCACACCAATGTCATAGCCAATGAAAACACATTTCACAACTTTTTATCCATCTTTGATCTACTCACATCGGGCACATGAGCATATGCCTCACAGTCAAAGACGAGAAAATGTCTTAACGAGGGCTTCTTACCAGACCATGCTTCCATAGGAATTTTGTCAACTAGTGTTGCAGTAGGAGAATGGTTCAGCAAGTAACACGTTGTAGCCAATGCCTCATCCCAGAACTTCTGCTCCAAACCAACACTGCCCAACATGCTTCTCACTCTCTCCATCAAAGACTGAATCAACCTTTCAGCTACTCCATTGTGTTCCAGAGTATAAGGTGTAGTTTTATGCCTCTTAATTCCATGATCTACGCAAAATTTATCAAAGTATGCATTGCAAAATTTTCCACCGTTATCTGTTCTTAAACATTTAATCTTTCTCCCAGTCTGATTTTCAACAAGGATTTTAAATTCCTTAAAATGACTGAAAACTTTTGATTTACTCTTTAAGAAATAAACGAATGCTCTTCTTGAATAATAATCTATAAAAGACACATAATGTCTAGACTTAAACAAACAAAGAACATCCAAGGGACCAAAGACATCAGAATGAATATAGTCTAGCAAACTAGAAGATTTTTAAGAACTAGAATAAAACTAAACACGATTTTTCTTTCCATATATGCAATGTTTGCATAAATCAAACTCAAGGTTACAATCAATCAGCCCCTCAACCATGTTTTTATTCTTCAAGTTTTTAAAACCTTTCTCGCCAATATGGCCAAGCCTATAATGCTAGAGAATTATTTTCTTTGCTGAAAGATTAATTTCCATAGATTTTACACCATCAGTCACCATCGCAGCTTTATCAGACTTTACAGAGACGTTGTTACAGCACACGGGTTTGGCGTCTAATCTATACAGAATTCCAATGTGTTCAGCCTTAGCTAATACCATAGAACCTCTAGTCATCTTACATCCACCATGCACAAACATTACCTGAACTCCAACATCATTCAGTTTACTGACAGGGAGCAAGTTTCGAGCCAAACCTGGTATATGAAGTACTCCATCGATTCCCTTTACTCTGTAGTCATTGAATTGAATTTTGACTTCCTCTCCCTATGATTTCCAGTGGAATCGCTTGCCAGGAACACGTTTCCTCCATCATGCGATTCATACCTTGAGAACCACTCTTTATGAGATGTCATGTGGAAAGATGCTCCTGAATCAACCAGCCATACATCATCAGAAGTAGGCACTGCTAAGGCTGCTACAAAGGCGTCAACATCGCTCTGAGAAGATTCAGTGTTTGAATTTGTCTTCTACTTCTTCTTCTCCTCTTTGTAGTTCTTTCGGATATGACCTTTCTGCCCACAGCTCCAACACTTTGCTTTGGACTTATTTCTAGAAGTTGTGGATCTCTCCTGTGACTTTGGAATTCTTGTCCTTCTTCTTGCCTTTGTCCTTTGATCTGTTGCGGACAGTGAGGGCCTCTGTGGTTGCCTCAGAAGATTTCCTTCGCAACTCTTCTAACAAAAGTGTAGCAACTCCTTCATCCATATTGAATTGAATAATAGTACTCCCAATCACCATCACCAAGTGTTCCCACAAATCAGGCAAGGAACTCAGCAATAACATGCAACACTCTTCTTCACTAATGGTTACACCAACAGAAGTCAACTATGAAAACACCATATTGAATGCGTTCAGATGATCAACTACAGCCGTTCCTCCATCCATCTTTAAGGAGTACAAATTCTTCCTCATGATGAGTTTGTTTACCAAGGACTTTCCCTAATAAAAAGCTCCCAATTTTGTCCACAAAGAATGTACAGATTTCTCCTCATGAATGTTCAATAGAACTGAATCTACAAGGCTCAATCATATCAGTCCCCTGGCCTTACGATCTCCTAAGTCTCATTCTTCCTGCTTCATGTCTGAAGGTTTAGTACTTTAAGCTTCCACAACTCAAAGTTTTTTCCATTGAACTTTTCTATGTCTATCCTCCCAGAAGTGTCAGCCATCTCATTCTGCAAATCTCAACAAATGAATTCTTTGCGAGACTCCCACTGAAAATAAATATGACACAAAAAATCAACCCTACCCAACAAGGATAACAGAACTGGCCAGGCTCTGATACCACTTGTAAGGAAAGCATTGGTGCAAAAATGCCTTCCTAACATCAAATTTGCAAGGGACGTAAGAAAGAGCAACTTGTAATTCAATTTCAGAAAATTAAGATGTGCATTTAAACTAAAAGAACAAGAGTATAGAAACAACAAGCATATAAGACACAGAAAAACATGAAGATTTTACGTGGGAAACCCTTCTGAAAAAAAAATCCAAACACCAAAAAAGTCAAGCATCTTCTTGTATTATAGTAAGCAATATTACATACAATTGACAACAAACTTTTTGCACGAGCTCAGATTGCGCTACAATCTACTTGTCTCTATCCAACATTCTCTGCTAACGAATCTTGCAGTAGTTTAATACATTTGTGATTCGTTACTGAATCTGGCATGCCAACCATCGCTTCTGAAAAATGACCTACAAACTCAGCCTTTGCGCGAAACAATTTGTCGCAAAACCTAAACTCGAGTGCGGGCTTGCCACGTGTTGTCACAACGGGCAGTTTATGCTCGGCTATTTTTAGTTTATGCTCTACTTCACTAAGGCCCCATTTGTTTGCGGGAATTCAACCGGAATTGGCGGCGAGACTTCCAATTTTTTCTGAAATCCGTTGTTTGTTTTGCTTATTTGTAATTCGGGTTTTAAAGCCCAAAACCCAGTTTAGGCCCAAAAACGGGCGGCAGCGTCTTCCCACCTGAGAGGTGGAATTAGAAATCAAATCCAGGTTTTCAAATTTTACATTTTGAATTTAATTTCCCGCCAACGAAACAGCCCGGGTCGACTCCTATACCATGCAAACGTTAATCCTCTGACAGTAATTTCTGCTGCAACTGGTATCGTCGATGATCATCTTACATAGCTTGGATCATCTTGCATAGCTTGGATAAGGTCTCGATCCATGGGGCATCCGATAATTCATTTTCTTCTTCACCCCCAAAATGGAGATCGCAGATGATTTGGTGGGTGAGATACTGAAGCGGCTGCCATTGGAATGCCTGTTTTGATTCCGCACGGTTTGCAGGGGATGGAATCGCCTCCTACAACACTTGTGGGCAGAGGCAGCTAGCAAGCAACCGGATCTCCTCATCTCCTTACCAAATGCCAAAGAGGGCTACCTCATTTATTCCTTACTCGCAAATAGCGGCCGAATGCAGCATCAGTATTGACTGGTATTTGAAATTCTCAATTCTAATTCTAATATCAACATTGGCAATCAAACGCAGAAGATGGATTGTCTCATCCATCTTCCGGGTCAACCAAACGGTCCAAAACATCTTCCGAATATACAAAATCGGAATTTCAAAACCTGATTTTGAGATAATCAGGTTTTGACTCAAATTCCAATTCCGCAAACAAACGGGGCCTAAAGCTTTGCTTAGAACTTCCGCTAAAACTCCATGCATCCACCATGACGGTCACTCGCTGGTGGGTCAGCTTCGCCCTACTGCTTTATATCTTTGCAAAGTTACTCACGCCACGTTACCACCCGGTGGGCATTTTACTCGGATTCACTTTTGCCTTCGCCAAAAGCACCCGCTAGCTCTCCATGTGGCATCTTTTTGCTATGAGTCCCGACAAAGCTTTACGAAGACCAGTAAGTAAGAGGCGTAACTTCTCAACAAAGAAGAAAATGAATCATAAAGTATGGTCTAAAACATTGATGAAAAAGTATTTACGCTATTATATCTAGAATCTTTCAAATTCAATAATATGAACCATGGAAATTTAATATCTTTAATTAAAGCATTGTTTATTTAAGATTTCATCCCATGATGGATAATGCCTTTGAGTTGATGAACATACACACCTACTATATATATTGAGGCATACATTTTTATATGATTGTTTTAGAAATATTATAATATTGTTAAATATCAATATTTCTACATATAAATGGTTGTCGAAGCACTCAAATTTCAGTAGCATATTATAATTATCCATCTTCCTCAAACATAAAACTAAATATTTGTATTTATCATCCTTATTATCCATCTTCCTCAAACAAAAAACTAAAAATTTGTATTTATCATCCTTACTTTCCATACTTTTAAATATTCTAATGATCAATAAGTTCATTTATGCTTAATTTCTAAATTCAATTCAACTATTTCCTATTAAAAAATTTGTTTATAAAGGTCATTTAACAAGAGTAATTTCCAATACAAAGCACTCAAAGTTTTGTAACATGTTAAAATTATCCATCTTCCTCAAATAGAAAATTAAATATTTGTATTTATCACACTTACTTTCAATATGTTTAGATATTCAAATGATCAATGAGTTCATTTATGCTTAAGTTCATAATTCAATTCACCTATTTATTATGAACAAAATTTGTATTTAATTATAAAAGGTAATGAATTTGAAAGCTTCTAAATTTCATAATGTAAACATTTTTCTGTTTTTTAAATTCAATAACAATAACAATAAGTGTCACGTAGTGACAAGTATTTGTCTAATAATTAATTATAGTTATAATATTAAATATAATTTAATAAAGTATAAAAGATTTTATTAGAAGATAATAATTTATTAATAATAGAGATTATTTTATTTAAACAAAATATCATTTGAATTAGAATAGTTATTTATATAATAATTTTAGTAAATATAATGTATATTTATGGATAATAATATATTATTTTAATTATAATACAATAATTATTTTGATTTTGCAATCAACATTTGTTTGATATATTGAATGAGATGAAAAGAAAAATGACTAATAAGTAAGACAATATTATCTAACAAAAGTTTATTATAATAAAACTTTTATACATTCTAACCCTAAAACAACACTGTACTAAGCATTGTTCAATTTAAATAAAAAAGCATATTGTTTTAAATTATAAGTAACACATTAAGCTTATGGTCTAATAAGGCAGTTTATGAGTGTAAATTAAACAATAGAATTATGGTAAGTTTGGTAAATATGGAGTATTGTGTCCTAAAATACTTGTAATTGGTTGATATAGTTTGTTTTAATAACTAGTTAATAAAACTCATTGCAATAATATATAGCCTAGCAAATACTAATAAGAATGTAAATACTATCTTTAACTAACTTTAATTAAACAAAAGCCTACATTTCATCTATTTTTCCATGGTAGCTCTTATAATTTTGTAAAGCAGTAGCAATGGAAACATGTCCTTATTCTGAAATGTATGCGAGGAATCCATATCCTTATTCTGAGCTGTATGCTACAATCTGTGGACTTAAAAACTGCGAGAAATCCATAGACCAAATGCTGCGATTTCTAAAAAGTGATGGCATGAATTACAGCCACCAGGCGGGGCAATTCACTTCATATGATGAAAACAGAAATGTACAGAGGGGAAGGCTCGGAAATCAGAGCCCAATGGCATACACAGGAGTTTTGCCTTGGCCGGCCTCAAAGTAAAATATTATAATTTATCACACTACTTTTCGTACTTACGTAAATTCTAATGATCAATGACTTCATTTATTGTAAGTTCTTAATTCAATCCTCCTATTTACAATGAACAAAAAATTTCTGTCCTTTACTTATTATAAACAAGAATGATAAATTTGTAGGCGTTTAGATTTTGACTGTATAAACATATATACCAATTTTTTTAGATCATGATAAGCTCTATAAAAAAAAAATGAATCAAAGAATATGAACCAAAAAATCAATGGAAAAATATTTATACTAACAAATTCAAAAAATTTCCATTCTATAAAATCTGTGAAAAAATAATATCTTTAGATAAAGAAGAGCGCACTTAAGATTTCATCCCATAATAGATAGCATCTCTGAGTTGATGAATTTTGCATATTATTCTCAGCTGTATAGTACAAGCTTGTTATTCTCTTCTGGTATCCCCAAATTTTTAAAATTTTCTGACATTTTCCATTTTAAGAAAAGTAAAACTATATTTTAAGAGAGTATGATTTCAAATATTGATAGAAAAATATTATACAAGCAAATTCAAAAGCTTTCACATTCAATAAAAGGAACTGTCTACTCTAAGATTTCATCCCACAATGAATACAGATGAACAGGGCATATTATTCTCAGCTATATAGTACAAGCTGTGTGCTTAAGACTGCGAATAATCCATACACTAAAAAATGATGGCATGATTTTACATCCACCAATATGACCTAGAATTTATGGAAACAATCATAGAGATATTCTTAGCAGGCAGGGCAATTCAATTCATATTACAAAAAAGTTAAAAACAGAGATGTACAGAGGGTGAGGCTCAGACATCAGAGTCCAAGGGCAGAAATTGGGGTTTTGCCCTGACCGGCCTCGAAGTAAAAGATAAGCATAGCAACCATGGCAAGGCGGGCATGCTTGATTTCAGCCAACTGCAGGCGCTCCAATTTATCAGGATCAGGAACATACTTCCCATTTTTGATCTCCCCTGCTAAAGAAAGGGGGTCGAAGAACTTACCACCAGGGTACCCCTGCTGACCAGTAGCGTTTGCAAAGTTGTCAGAAGTCCTCGACCATGGAGTCGCCCATTCAACAGACTGAGACTCGGGGTTGAAGAAATCGACCCAGCGTTTGCCCTCGACCCAGCCCATGAGCAGCAGCTGCGTGCCCAGAAGTGTACCAAACGAAAATGGTGCCAATGCCTCTGGTTGTGCCCCTGCTTCGAACCACGGCACGCCGCTCCACGCCTGACCCACAAATATCCCCACCACCGCCGCCATTGCCCAACGCCCATGAATCAGTTCCGCTTCTCTGTACCATTTCAACTGATCTGGGTTCCGCCCTAACCCTAGCGGATCGAACCCATAATCGCCCGGAAGCCTACAAGACCAAAAGCAATAGAATTAGTAACACAATGTTTGAAAAAAAAATTATAAGTAAAGAGATATTTTTGACAGTAATTCAAGTTATGAGGATTCAATTGTGTAGTTTTTGAGTCAAATCTATTGATTCATATTAGTTTACAAGAGAATAAATGAAACACTTAACACTTATTGCATTTAGGTGATGGGTCATCCTAGTACAACTGTACTCAAGAGCTCAAACATGCTTAATCATGGAGTTTCTTCCAAGTACAACTCCAGCTCAAAAGCATGAATGAATGATTTTACTGATGTATCATAGTCGAATGCTAACTCAAGATTTTTTCCCAAGTTGGACCTCCTGCTAAATCTTGACAATCAAACTTGCGGTCTGGTTGATCTTATCCTTCTCAAATAAGTTGTGCATGTTGTTTGCCCTCGAACTGATTTTGTACTGAGCCCGGTTGATCTTATCCTTCTCGAATAAGATGTGCATGTTGTTTGCTCTCAAACTGATTTTGTACTGAGTCCTGATGTCATCATACACATACATATTGCACTCCCTCCATGATAAAATGTCATTCAGTCTCAATCGCACCGGACACACAAAACCTGCATTTAACTATGAAGTTTATTCTAAGATTAAGCCCACCTACTTAGCTTGCTATTCCATTTGGGATGTCAACCATCCTAATACAGCTCCACCTCACACACACTTAACCATAGAGTTTCTTCTAAGATTTAAGCCTACCCACTTAGCCTACTCCATTTATAAAAACAACACAATTGAATCCTGATAACAATACTATAAAGAAAAATTGTAGCTCGAACCCATATTCAGCCAGAAGCCGACAACCCCAAAAGTATTATAGCATTAGTAACGCAACACTCTACTCTGATTGGGAAGTAGAAATTGATGTTTTGCTTACTCTAATAGCAGTAAAGGGTAAATTGGCTTCTTAGCCCTAATAGCAATAAAGGAGAAATTGGTTTCTTGCTTGCCTAATAGCAGTAAACAGGAAATTGTAATCTTGCTTGCCCTAATAGCAGTAATGTAGAAAACTCACGAGCCATCGAGCCATTCTGGATCGACCAGGTTTCCGCCGCCCCTGACGCCCGGAATCCATGATTTCTTGGCCTTCACAGCTGCCATGGCGACCACCCGGCAGCGAAACATCCCATTTCTGGATCTATTTGGAAGACCCACAATTCGGCCTCCAAATTGAGTTCTTCTGGAGATGCCTGCGATCCGGTGAGAGAGTGCGCATGCTGTGCTTGTGGCTGCACCAGCCGCTGCTGCCGCCATTTTCTTCTGCTTTCTCTTGTGTTGTAAGGAGGAGAAGGGAATTAATTGTGGGGGGAAGGCTAAGGTACCCTTTCAAATCGGAAGAAATCTGGTTGGATAGATCTCGAGCCAATGACATTAACGCTTGCAATGAAGTATCTCAGCATTGGACACGTAGGCGAACGTGATCCCTTTGGCTCTTTCCGGGATCTGCAGGGAGTGGGCATTCCGGAACGCGACAATCCCAACGAAGTTATTATCATGAACCCGATGTGTTTAGTATTTAATGTTGACTCCTTCCAATTTAGAGAGTTAAAATTTCAATGAGATTTGTATATTTTCTAGAATAGTTTGTGAGGTTTCTTCTATATTTTTTTGTATTAATAATAAGGGTATCAAAACATATAAAACAAACCAGTTCAAACTTTTACAAAAGGACCATAATTACAAGAGTATCAAAAAATAATTACAGATTTTAAGATAAGTAAAACAAAGAGCAAGAAGACTAGCTCAAAAGATCATCGGAAGTATCCACCCTGGAAGTCCAGCCCATGCTGCCCTCCATCCAAACAATATTTTTCTTTTTCTGAATCTAGTGAAACAGGAAGATCATCTTATCCGAGGCCATTTTACTATTCTTTTGGAGTTCACGGTTGAGCTCTTTAATGGTTCGCTCAAAGAGGTACAGATTATCCATATGGTTTCTCCAAGCCTGCCCATCTTTAACTTCGTAGGCGAAGAAAGTGGCATGCCCGTTCTTAAGAAGTCTTTTGAATTTGTCCTTCTCCACCCTCATAGTGATTTCTTCTATATTTTGGATCAAAATATATGTTTTTTTATGAATTTGTCTTGCTCTTATGATTTTACTCTCTTGTCTTGCTCTTATGATTTTACTCTCTTGTCTTGCTCTCTTCTTTCTAATGATGGATCATGTAGTTTGATCCAATAAGTAGAGGAAATAAACTCACACAACTATTCCAAAAGTTATACACCCTAACATTATTGATTGCGGAAATCACCTGTCTAAATTTCAATGAGGTTTTTATGGGTGTTTGGAAAGAATTATGCTAAAGGAGAAAATAAATTGAAAACGATATCGTGGAAGTTGAATGGCTAGGATATGCAAGGTTCTTATATGAGTTTCATGGACTTTAAAAGTTTAGTTTTGTGAACATTAAAAGCCTAGCAGAGCTATTATTGTCCCTTAGGTTATTTAATATTTAAACTTGTGAGGCTAAATTTTCTTCTTCTTCTTCTTCTTCTTCTATGAGGGGGCACATGAGAAAGAATCTCCTTCCATATTAAACACGCCAATTGAGCTCTTCAATGTTGAAGATATCAAATAAGGAATAAAGAATTTAGCAAGTGGTAAAGCACAAGACATAGATGGATACATGTTCCCCTCACATAAAAAGGAACATGTAATGATGTTAGTGCAGATGGCTTTCTAATAGAGTTGACAGCCAGTGTGGTTATCCCTCTCTCTAAAAGTGGTGATATTAATAAATCATCTAACTATTGTACTATTATGAGCATCTCTCTCTATAAAAGTGGTGATGTCAATAACTCATCTGACTACCACACTATTATGGTCAACCCTCTTTTTGGAAAGGTTTATGAGAGCGTGATAGAACATAAAATCAACAGTTGGGTAGAAGATGATGGGAAAGAGAAAAAGGGAAGACGAGCTTTAGACCAAGACACTATCATTGACCATTACATGACCCTTTAACACTTGATTGAAAATATATGTGACACTCAAGGTGAGGAAGCTTTTCGTTGTTTTGTCAACTTTAAAAATCCTTTAACATGGTGTCTATAAACACATTATAGAATAAAATGGTAGAATCGGCTATATTAGTTGAACTTGTTTGAATTATTGTTGTTTGAGGTGTTGACATTCATGTTTTGTCATTGATGTCAATATATGTTTCAGTTGGATGCATTAGAAGTTTCAAAAAGATTGGTTATCACAGGTACAGGCAAGATTAACAGTTGTGTATGGATAGTGTACGATGTTTCAGTATATGCGAGTACGGATTTGTGTAGCGGGAAGTATGCAGACCTTATATGTAAGGTCATTGGATTTCATATTTTTGTTTGCATGAGTTACAATTGTTTTGGTGAAGACTAGTTACAAAGCAGTAACAGAGGATTATGACAGAGATAGAATCTGAGTTCTTGGGATAACTTGGATGCAAGCATGAGGTATGGTATGCAAGCTTAAGGCATGATAGAAGGTACATGGGAAAACATTCTTTGTGATTCTTGGGTCGTTGGATTCTTGATGACATCATTTGTGGTGTTTGGACTTGCGAAGACCTATTTGGGGCCAACCACAAAGATGTAACGTGTTTAGTGAATGACGAGCGTGAATTATGGATCTTTGTGTGTAACTGGTGATTTGTATTTGTTATTTACTTGTTTAAGGTACCGTGTGTGTCTTAGCAAGGGTCTATGTAATTGTTTGTGCATTGGGGATGTCTTAACAGGCTGACCTAATTGCTTGTTGTAATTTGTATAAAGGAAAGTAGTGACTTGATGTGAAAGGGTATGGATTGGATGTTGCGAGCATGTGGATACAAGTTTTGCTAGATGTAGAGAAGTAATTATATTTGTAATGCACTTCATTGGAACTGTATAGGCAAATGAGGATAAAGGGACAAAGACTGATAAGAACAAAGATGCAGATGTTAATACCATTGACAGCAATGCTGAAAATTCAGGGGATAATAGTTTTAAAGTCCTTGAAGAGGAAAACTTCGAGTCCCATGAGTCTCCGAGCCATGAGAAGGAGAATTTGAAAGATGAAAGTGATAG
>MU228010.1:3099258-3120250 GCA_018584345.1 Thuja plicata
GTAATAAAGACAATGCTGATCATCCTGTTACTTCCCAGCAAATGGGACCTGGAACACGTACTAGATCCAAGAAGCAGAAGATCGAGGATCCGGATCTCCAGAAGCTGAGAGAGAATGTGATGACTATGAAGACTCAGCTAGTGGATTCTGAAAGCTTTCTGAAGTCTTTGCTCTGACTTTGGTGCTGGCGGTCTTTCTTTCTGTTTTCTTTCCAGCGTTTCTTTTATTTTTTGTCTTGTATGTAACTATTGCCAAATCTGGGTTTTGAACCACTGTAGACCGCTCCCCTCCTTGGGACAGTCTGTTGTTCTTTGGGATTTTTTGTCTTTCCTTTCTATGCTTTGTTAAAGGGTTTCGGGGTTCCCTTCAAAACCTGCTTTTACCGTAATCAAAAACTGTATAGGCAAAGTAAATTGCTATCAGCCAGTTCACTGTTATAAGTATGCTTCCATACTTCTCTTTGGATAATAGATCCAGAAGGTGGGTTTAACCTTCACACTTGGGTAGTGTTCTTGGGTAGTGAGCTCTTCATTTTAGTCAACTCCTAATAGGGTTCAAAGAACTCCTAATAGGGCATGTCCTTTAACAGGGACTTTGTATTGGATGTAATAATCAACTCCTAATAGGGCTAGATCTCCTAACACAGATACAATATTTCTAGTGCATTATTTGTGGGTATTAATTCCCACCAAGGTTTTTCCCTTAACAAGGTTTTCCTCGATAACAATTGCTTGTGTTATGGTGTTGTTCTTGAAGTGTTCAAATTTGCATTGAGTAATTGGTTTATAAGTTTAAAGTTTAAATATTTGGCCACACAACTGATTCACCCCCCCCCCCCTCAGTTGTGTTGATATATTATTATTCCTAACAACTGGTATCAGAGCCGGTGGTCCTCTGAGAGAAAGGTTAACAGGTTGAGGTGATCCTGAGATGGCTTACTATAGGAAGGAGAGTCCAAAATTTGATGCTGAAAATTTTGACCGTTGGAAGAACAAGATTAGAACTCATTTATTTTGTATGGGGATTGATTACTAGATGATTACAAAGAAGGAAGAGCAGATCAAGACATAAGATGAATTACCAATTGCTACTGAAGATGAAAAGAATATGTTTAACTATAATATGGTTGCAAGAGAAACATTGATCAATGCGCTCTCTAAGGGTGAATTTACAAAAGTCAAAGACCTTGTCTCTGCACATAGGATTTGGACAAGGCTAGAGGAACTATATGAAGGAGATCAATACACTAAGAAGGCGAAGTTACAAAATTGGAAGACTAAAATAGAGAGTTTAAGAATGTGAAATGATGAGAATATCAGAGTATATGTACAGATGGTTACATAGGTTGTTAAAGGCATTAGAAACTCTGGAGACACATATACTAAAGAAGAAGTGATTACAAAGATTCTCAGATCTTTGACACCTGCCTACAAGACAAACGTAAAATCAATAGAGGAGGTCATACCATTGACAAATAACTTCAACAGAGAAATGTTGACTGCTAAACTGACCGCCTTTAAGGCCGCAGAGTTGGAGGATACATTACCCAAGGTTGAGTATGCATTCAATGCTATTGTACATAATGACAAAAGGATCCTATCAAGTCTTGTGAGCACCAGCAGAGGCAATAAACATGCAGAGCTTGGAGAATATGTTGATGATTGGGAAGAGATAGAAGAAGAAGGAATGAAACTGGACGAACTTGTGGCCCTAATAGCAAGAAGGGAAAAGAGAGGTAAGGGAAAATTTGAAGGAAAGTGACCCCTAAAATATATTTATTGTAATAAGATTGGTCATTTTGCATCTAGATGTCCTACAAGGGTTCCTAAGCATAAGCCTAATTACTCCAAGGATAAGGAATGCTACTATGCTAGTGAAGGTGTGTCTGATGATGATATTGTAGATGGTGATGAAAATGGATTTATTTCTATTAAAGATGATGAACATGTTCATGGAGAAAAATCCCTAGTTTCACATATTGAAAAGAAATAATAATGGATCATTGAAAATGGTTGTTCACATCATATAACTGGCGATAAAGATAAATTTGTTCAACTGAGTAGATATGAAGGTGGTGTAGTCAAATTTGGTGATAACACTCCTAAGTTGATCATTGGAGTAGGTTCAATCTCTCTTGATGGAAAAAATAACATTGATGATGTCTTACTTGTTGATGGACTTAAGCACAAATTGTTGAGTGTTTGACAACTTGTAGACAAGGGATTTCACATATAGTTCATGGATGTAAAATGCACTATCAAAGGTTAATTTGGAAACTTGATCGCATCAGGTACTAAGACAAGAGGCAATGTGTTTGAGTTAAATACTACAGAGGCAAATTGTTTTGTTGTGAAGGTAGATGAGAGTTGGTTATGTCATAGGAGGTTTTGTCATATAAATTTTGGTAACACTGTAAAGGCCAGTAACACTAATGCAGTCAAAGAATTGCCAAAAATTGTGAAGCCTACTAACACTATGTGCAAAGAGTGTGTGATGGGAAAACAAACTAAGAGAAGCTTTCAGAGAAAATTATTTTCAGCAAAAGAGAAGTTGGATCTGGTACATATAGATCTATGTAGTCCTACAAGAACAAGATCTTACTATTGTGAAAGGTACTTTATACTCTTTGTTGATGTCTATTATAAGATGATGTGGGTTGCATTTCTTAAAGAGAAGTCTGAAGCATTTGATAAATTTAAGATTTACAAAGCAAAAGTTGAGAATGAATTTGGTCTGAAGATAAAGTGTTTAAGTGTTTGAGTGTTTGAGGTCAGACAGATATGGAGAGTTTACATCAGATATGTTCAATGCTTACTGTGAAGAGAATGTGATATACAAACAAACATATGCTTCTAGGACACGACATAAGAATGTGGTTGCCTAGCGAAGAAATAGAACTATATTGAATGCAGCCAAGAAAATGTTGCTTGAAGGTAATATGTCACAGATGCATTGGAGAGAAGCACTCAATATTGCAGTCTACACTTTGAACAAAGTTGAGATCAAAGAAGGTACAAATAAGACACCATATGAACTTTGGTTTGGTTATGCTCCTACTATAAAATATTTTATAATATTTGGTAGCAAGTGTTATATCAATAGGGATGATGAAATAGGAAAGTTTGATGCTAGAAGTGATGAATAAATTTTCCTTGGATATTCTACAAAAAAAGGTTACAAATGTTTCAATTTGATATTGAGGAAAATAGTTTAAAGTGCTAATGTGAATATTGATGAGAAGTTTCAAATTCAACAAAGAATGTATGACTTTGATTAGATTCCAGAGAATAGGGAGATTACTGCAAGACAGGAGGAAAATAAAACTTTTGAGATTGACAATGGAATCAAAGTATGCTTGAATGAACCTACTAAAACTCCAAAGACACCAAGGTATGTTTAGAGAAATCATTCTAAAAATCAGATTATTGGTGATGGAAATAAGGGCATGATGACAAGATCTAAGATTAGGAATGAACTTTGTCTGATTTCACAAGATGAGGCATATAAAGATGGATCTTCGATTAAGGCAATGCAGGAAGAATTAGATCAAATAGAGAAAAACAAAACTTGGGAATTGGTTCCTAGACCTAAGGACAAGAATGTAATAGGAACCAAATGGGTTTCAGAAACAAAATGAATGAAAAAGGCATGGTTGTAAGGAATAAGGCTAGATTGGTTTGCAAAGGATACTCACAACAAGAAGGTATAGATTTTGAAGAAACAATTTTCCCTGTTGCTGGGTTAGAGACAGTGAGATTGTTCCTTTCTTATGTAGCACATAAAGACTTTAAGGTATATCATATGGATGTGAAGTCTGCATTTTTGAATGGTGAGCTAGAGGAAGAAGTCTACATTGAGAAACCTGATGGTTTTTCTTTGACAGATGATAAAGACATGGTTTACAGGTTGAAAAATACATTGTATGGAATGAAACAAGAACCTAGAGCATGGTATTCTTAGCTAGATAGATATTTATTGCATCTTGGTTTCAAAAAAGGTAGCACAGATAGTAACTTATATTTGAAAACTAGTGAAGATGGAATCTTGATTTTTAAAGTCTTTGTGGATGGCATTATTTTTGGAGGCAATGATGAAATGAGCAACAAATTTTCTGAAGAAATGAAAAATAAATTTGAAATGTCTATGGTTGGTGAAATGAAGTTCTTCCTTGGTTTGAAAATTACTCAAAGTAAACATGGTATTTTTATTTCTCAAACCAAGTATCTTAAGGAGTTGCTAAAGAAGTTTGGGATGGAAGATTGTAAACCTATTAGAACACCCATGGTTACTGGATGCAATCTTACTACTGATGAATCTCAAAGTATCTTTCAGACAAAATACAGGTCCATGATTCAAGGTTGCAATATTTAACTCACACTAGACCAGACATAGCTAGTACAATTGGAATTGTTGTGAGGTTCCAACCTGATCCTAAGGAGACTCACTTTGCTGGAGTTAAAAGGATATTCAGATATTTGAAAGGGACACTAGAATATGGTTTATGGTATGAAAAGTCTAATGATTTTACATTGCATGCTTATACTAATGTTGATTGGGAAAGAAGTGTTGATGACAGAAAAAGCACCAGTTGTGGAGCATTTTTCCTTGGAAAAAGGTTGGTCTCATGGTTAAGTAAGAATCAAGGATGTATAGCTCAATCTACTGTTGAATCAAAATATGTAGTTGCTGCTACAAAATGTACACAAATTTTTTGGATGAAGAAGATGTTGAAGGATATTGGGATAGGTTTTGAAAATTCAATTGTTATTAGTTGTGATAATACAAGTACAATAAACATGTCAAAGAATCTTGTTATGCATTCAAAGACTAAACACGTTTAGATCAAATATCACTTTTTAAGAGACGAGGTTGCAGAAAAGTAAGTCATATTGGAGTACATTAGTACAAAGGATAAAATAGAAGACATATTCAGAAAACCTTTGCCAAAAGATGCCTTTGAGTATCTCATAGGTATGCTTGGGGTGAGAACCCCTCCTTGTGAGAACTAGATGATGCATGAATGAATCAGTCAAGTAGTTATCAGAGCTATATTATTCCCTAGACTTGATACTTGGATCCACTCCTAAAGGGGAGTGATCACATGAACATGTACATAACATATTTGGGTGATCAAACACCTGGTTTGTTGTAGGCATGAAGATTTGAAAATGCTACACTTTGTAGTAATAGGATGTTGGAAAGTTTCCCATTCAAGAGTGTATAAGGGTTTCCATTTATGGAAACACTACAATTATGTATGGTCACTTGGAGTGGAACATAGTTTTGGTGTTAAGGTTTTGTAAAAAGGACTAAGTCCAGGAAGCAGTTTACAGAGTACAGGAGTACAATTTTGAGCAGAGAGAACTGTATATGATGAACTATGTCATGTGATCTTATAGGAAGGTATTTTGGGATATGGTATACCTTTCATTAAGGCCGCTTGAGTTTTGGATTTTAGAGATGAAATTTATAGATGATTGAAGTCATGCGAAGACAATGTAGCAGCAAGACAGAGCAGTTGAACAATCATGATGGTTGAAGGAGTGTAACATTGAATCCAAATGTGCTAAGTTGGATTTGGATTGGGTTTTACCCTAATTTTGGTAATGTATGATCTCCAACTTTGTGATGTTAGAATTAGACAGAAGGTGATGTGAGATATAATTGGAACTACTTAAGCATAGAAGATGCTTGTATAAATTTATTTTGATAAAGCATTGTAACAAAGACAAATTTATTATTGTAAGAGAAGTGTGCTCAATGTATACCTTTAACAGGGTTTTGTATTCTTTTAACATGGAAATGTACTAATGTAATACTCAGCTCCTAATAGGGCTAGGTCTCCTAATAGGGACACAATACTTTTAGTGCATATTTGTGGGTGTCATCCCCACTGAGGTTTTCCCTTAGCCAGGGTTTCCTTGTGAACAAAATCACGGTGTTATGAGTTTTGTATTTTGTATTTATGTTCTTTTCATTTCAGTAATTATTTGGTTAAGCTAGAAATTGCTAAGTTTATTTTTAAAGTGTTGTAATATTGATTCACCCCCCTCTCAGTATTACTTAATTCTAAGAATTGGTATCAGAGGTTTTGGCCCTTGGAGAGAAAGCCTAACAGCTTAAGAGAGATCAAGATGGACTTTGACAGTTTGGAAGAGAACTCTAAAGCAACTCTAGAAGAACTTGATAAGGATAAAGCTGAAAATGGTGATTTGAAATTCAATTTGAGATGAGTAGAAGGTTTCATCAAGAATCTCAAGTAACATCTTGAACATGAAAAAGATGCATTGAAAAAAGAACAAGAAACTACTTCTATTCAGATGGCTAAAGAAATTCAGAAAGAAAAAGATGAAAGAACCAAAATTGAAGAAATCCTAAAGAATGCAAATGTTCAGATGGGAAAGATGTAGATTGAACATGATGACTGCAGAACCAAGTATCATGAAATAGAAAAATACAATCAAATCATAAAAGGAGAACTTGTTGAGGCTAAGAAACACATTGAAAAACTTCATATGAGTTGTGACAAGATTGATGGAGAGAGAGAGAGAGAGAGATGACATGACTTGGCTTCAATGAAGTTGAATGTTCTAAATCTCAAGAAGAAAAATCTTAAGAAAAGATAGATGAAGAAAGACCTATACAAGAAGAGCCTAGAAAGAAGATCATACCTTTCAAAGGGACATGCTTTGGATGCAACAAAGTTGGTCACATGAAGAGAGATTGCAGAGGTAAAATTCCTTACAAACCCTTTTCTGGTTATTGTTTCAATTGCTATGAACATGGACACAAGAAGATTGAATGCAAGAAGCCTAATCAGTCCTACACTAAGAAATATTACATTAGATAAGAAATAGCAGCTAAGATCACATATTACAAGTGCAATAACTTTGGGCACATCGTAAAGTATTGCAAGTTGTAGATTAATCAGAATAAATCATCTCCTACATGCTAAAAATGTAACAATCAAGGACATATAGAAAAATTTTGCAGGTATAATGGATCCACAGGTAACAGAAGACCACCACCTATTTCTATAAATAAAAATGTTGGTGATGTTGGAAAAAGTATGGCAGAATACATGGAAGAGTTTGACAATCAATTTTTGAAAGAAAGTGGTAAAGTTTGGAAAGCGAAGGATCCGAGTGAGCCTAAGGTCCAGGGAGATTTAGTAGTTTCTACTGAACCTTCGCCTGATGTTGTTACATCGGCCTAGATGGCCAAGCATGTCCTTAGGGGGAGCTTTGGAGAAATACACAAAAAACCATCCAGCCCCTGTTTATGTGGAATAAGCTTTTGCGATCTTATGGAGAGTATGTATGACTGGTATGAAGTGCCTATTTGAGATCGCACATCTATACACATTATATCTTATGATCTCCATATTGATGATCGAATGGATCATTGGAGAGTTGAGTTTATTGGGAGTTGTTTCATTCTTTTCACAGCGAAGTATAAGGGTAACCAATAAAACTTATCTAATCACTATTCAAAGAGAATAGTTGAAGAAGAGTAGTGATTTGAGAAAGGACTAAAGAAGCTAGAGCATTTGTGATTGATTAAAGCATCAATTCATAGATTCAACAAAAAAAAGGTATTTAGATTACTTGCGAGCATTTCAATATGGATACTCCTATGATTTTTTATGTAAATGAGAGACCTAGATACAAATTCAAGAGGCATCCTTGTAAATCAACTGAGGACGACCCTGAAGGCACATTTTCTCAAATGCCTTATGAATTTATACATGTCAAGGGTTAGGGAATATATCCACTACAAGTATGAGTCTCTGGGAGAATTTGAGATCTACAAGGAAATGAAAGACATGATTAAAGAGGATAAAAAATAGAAGGATGAGTTATCTCATCTTGAGCATATCAGTGTGATGAAAATGATAGAAATGTATGAGTTTAATGAAGAAGAATGGTTCAAGATCATGTTGAGTAGAGTGCATGACTAATTCATTTGGATTAGTGAGAAGCCTATAAAGATTTGCAGTGAGTTGATCCATGACATTACTGGTCTGGATAACTCTGAAGTCATCCTTGTAGAAGACAAGAATACCAAGAAACAAGTGGAAACCCTAACCCACTCTAAATGGGATAAGCGAGCGATGACAGTGGCTGACATCTTCCAGCAAGATTTTAGACTAGTCGCAATGATATTGGGATTGATGAACTACAACTGATTGTATGTTTGAATTCATTTTGTTGATAGTCAACCGAGTTACAGATATGATGATTGACATTAATCAGTTAATGTATTGTCATTAATGTCAACTTATTTGAGTATCATTATGGTAACAAACATCTATTATGGATTGAAGATTTGGAACAAACAAATTTTATGTGGTCGGTAATTGAAGATTTTTGTATACACTGAGAGACAGTGAACACCGAGTAAACACGGTGTGTACCGAGCAAAGTGATAACTGAGCTAGGGATCGCTGATACAACACAGTATTGACCAAGCAATTTAATCAAAATGAGGCCGACTAGAATGATGAGCTAGCAATTGATGATTTCAAGGTAAATGATAAGATTTGTTATGATGATCAAATGGTTATGAAATTTCAAGGAAGATCGAATGTAGAAGATTGAAACATGTTTTTGTCACAACTGTCAAGGAAGGTTTAAGCAGAAAAACCAACGATGGAGATTAAGTGGAAAAATCTAAAGGATGGAAATTAAATGAGTTATGATATCTATATAAGAGACAAGAGATTCATTATGAATACATGATGCTATGATGCACACACATGAAAATTTCATGCATGACTGATCAAACTAGTTAAAGCCATAACCAAACATTTCTGCAAACAATACCGAGAGACAGAGGAAAGAGCATTAACCGAGCAAAATAGAGTATGATGAATCAGATGAACGAAAGTGAACAAATTGATCAGAGGTATTATGTACTTAGCATAGATCTGAAAATCTGCAAACAGAGTTGTATTTGAAACAGATCATTACTATATCAGTTTAACCTTTGTTACAGATAAATATCTTAACTGAGTAGGACGTGAAAGTCTTTATTATGAAATTCTAATGAATGTTGAGTTTTTTCTTGTTGACCCCATAGTGAATGATTGGTCAAGAGAGAACTGTTAGTTATAAATCCTTTAACCAGGTCACATTTAACAGTGTGCATTGTAACCTTTAACAGGGTTGTCTCTTAACCGAGCTCACTTTAGAAGAGTAAAATATTTTGGGTTACCTGTCCCAGGTGGTTTTTCCCTTAGTAGGGTTTCCAAGTTAAAAATATGTGTCAATGTGTATGATTGTTGTGGATTGTTATTTTTCTTTACACATTACTTTATCTACTTTGATCGGTAATCACAGTATTGATTTACTGCTACTTGGTAAACAACAATAGGACTAAAAGTTTGAGATCATAATATACATTTCACCAAGCTGATTTATATGTTTGAAATTGTTGTTATATACATATGGGATAATTTGGGACTGTAGGATAATGAGGACTAACTGATTCACCCCCCCTCTCAGTTATTTAATAATTGGTATCCGAGCGAGTGTACTTAGAAGGAAAGTTTTAAAGGACTTAAGCTAAAGATCACAAGATGTATAAGAGAGATGCACCAAAGCTGAACAGGGAGAAATTCTCAACATTGAAGAGAAGAATGAGACTATACCTGATAGGGATTGGAGATGACATAACACTGTACTTGGACAATGTATTCATCCTACCTACTGGACCTTTGACTATTAATCAGATGAAAAAGAAACACAAACACAACACTATGATGGTAGAAATTGCTTCTTCACTTACTAATGCTGAATTTTAAGATATCAAGACATGTACATCAACCAAGCATATGTGGGACAAGCTTACACTAGTTTATGGAGGAGATGCAAATGTAGTGAGAGCTAAAGATGAAAGTATCCGAGGAAAATTTGATGACATGAGAATGAAAGAAGGAGAGAACATGACACAATACAGTACCCAACTCAAGGAGGTTGTGAATGCTATTCATGGAGTAGGTGGAACTATTGATGAAGACACTATTGTGCGTAAGATTCTTAGAACTTTATTGCCTATTTATTCTATAAGAGTCTCTGCAATACATGAAATGAGAGCAACACCTGGAAATAATATTACAGTTGATAGCCTTGTCGATAGATTGATTTCTTTTGAGCTGAATAATTTTGACAACAACATTGTACCTACTATGGAATATGCATTTATGACTTCTTTGAAAATTAGTAAATCTTGTAGCAAACACATGATAAGAAATAACAGTGACAGTAACAGTGATGATAAAGAACTTGATGATCTTGAAGCACTAATGGTTAGAAGATTTTACAAAGGAAAGGAAGATATAAAAGTAGACTACCTTTGATATGCTTTAATTGTAAAGAAATTGGACACTTTGCTGCCTGGAGCCCTAACAAAAAGAATGAAGAAAGAGATGAAAGATCTAATGACAGAAAAGATGATCAAGAATATAGAAGTAACCGACAGTATGACAAAAGGAATAACCAAGATTAAAAAGATAAAGGAAAGAAGGCTTGTTACATTGTTGAAGATAAAGATAATGATACTGATTCCGACACTAATGAAGATATTGAGACAGTATTCGTAGCTTTGAAAGAAGATTCAGAAGAAGATGAAAGGTATATTGAAACAACAGTTATTTCTAAATTTAGTAAGCATGACATTTGGGTTATTGATAGTGGCTGCACACATCACATGACAAAAGATAAAGAAAAATTTTAATTTCTTGAGCATTATAATGGCGAATCTGTTAGAATGGGAAATGATACACCTTGTCATATGAAAGGAAAAGGTACTATATTGCTGAACAATCAAATAAAATGTGAGAATGCATATTGGGTGAAAGGACTTAATTATAATCTATTGAGTGTTTCATAGTTGAATAAAACATGTCACTGAGTTGCATTTGAGAATAGAAAAGCTAAAATCTATGATGGAATAAGAAAGTTGATCGGCACTTGTGAACAATCAAAAGGTAATCTATTATATCTTGACATTGCTGAAAATACTTGTTTGATGCCTAAGAATGAATATGTATGGTTGTGGCATAAGAGGCTTTATCATGTAAATTTTGACAACATGGTTAATATTAGTAAGAAAATAAAAGTTAGAGGCTTATCGAGCTTATCTAAACTTGACGATGTAATGTGCAAGAATTGTCAAATGGGAAAAATGTCAAAATCTAGTTTTAAGAGCAAGAATTTTTCATCTAATGATATTTTGGAGATAGTTCATACATACCTATGTGGACAAATAAGAACAAAAATTTATTATGGTGACAAATACTTTATTTTATTTGTTGATGACTACTCTAGAATGATGACTGTCATATTCTTAAAAGAAAATCTGAAGCATTTAAGATGTTCAAATGGTACAAAGCTAAAGTGGAAAAATAAAGTGGTAGAGAGCTGAAATGTTTGAGATCTGATAGAGGAGGTGAATTTATTTCTAATGAGCTCACTAAATTTTGTAATGAGTATGGAATTAAGAGACAAGTTTTTGCAACGAAGACACCACAACAGAATGGAATTGATGAAAGGAGAAATAGATCAATTATAGATTGTGCTAGAACACTGATGATTGAAAAGAATGTTGCACAAAATTACTAGAGAGAAGCTATCAGTACTGTTGTATACACACTGAACCAAGTACAACTAAAGAAAGTTACAAACATGATATTTTATGAATTATGGTATGGTTATAAACCTAATGTGAGTTATTTTAGAATATTTGGAAGTTGATGTTATATTCTGAAAGATGATAGAAATGGAAAATTTGATTCAAAAATTGATGAAGGAATATTTCTTGGATATTCTACTAAGAGAAAAGCTTATAAATGTTTGAACAATACTTCTAACAAGATCATTGAAAGTGAAAATGCAAGAATTGATGAATTTGTTAAGAAGAATGATGAGGAAAGCACAAAAGAACCTGAAGATTATAGTAGATTTGTCTATATTGAAGAACCAGACACTTTTCCCGCACAGATACCTAATGTTACCATGCAACAGGGTAATGTTACCGAGCAACAGGAAGCACAGACCGAGAATCAAGGTAATATTGCAACTGAAGATCATGATCAAGAACACAATGAACCTACAAGAGAACACAATGAAGAACAAAGAATTGAACATGTACTTGCAAAATATGTAAGAAGACATCACCCACAAAATTAGATTATTGGAGATAGGAGAGCTGGCATGATGACACAAAGTAAGTTGAAAGACAACACTTGTTTGATTTGTGAATTTGAACCTATACATGTTAGAGATGCACTTGAAAATGAAGAATGGATCAATGCAATGAATGAAGAAATTGAGAAGATACAGAAAAAAAAAACATGAACATTAGTACCGAGACCGAGTGATAAGAATTTCATTGGCACCAAATGGATATTCAAAAATAAATTGGATGAGAATGGAGATGTAACCAAAAACAAAGCAAGATTAGTATGCAAAGGGTATGCACAAGAAGAAGGTATTGACAATGGAGAAACTTTTGTACCCATTTCTAGAGTTGAAGGAGTTAGAATATTACTTGCATATGAAGCATATAAAGGATTCAAAGTATATCAGATGGATGTTAAATCTGCATTTCTGAATGGAATATTGGAAGAAGAGGCATACATTGAACACCCTCAAGGTTTTGTTGACCCTAATCAGAAAAACATGGTATGTAAGTTACACAAAGTGTTGTATGGTTTGAAACAAGCACTGAGAGCATGGTATGAAAGACTACATTCCTATCTTACTAGTATTGGATTTATTAGAACAAGTGATAAGGGTCATCCCACAATAGTGGGTTACACTTTTTTGCCTAGATGGACATTGAAGTCTACATTTTAAAAAAAAAAACTTTTAGATTTGGATGCATATTGTCGTTAAACCATTTGAAATCGGAAGATGAAGTAAACTAGAGTCTTTTAGGATTTTCTATCTAGATTCTAAAAATGTGTTTTTCTTTTTTTTTTGAATTGATTTGAATGGTTTTTTTTCTCCCACTAAAACTGCTATGTTTCTAAAAACATCATTTTCAAAAAGCTACATTGACTTCATAGAGCATAACATTTTTTTCTAAAATAGATATCAATGCGCTTCTTTTTAAATTGATTTTGTAACATCCATACAGAGGGCATGCAATTAGTTTTATGAAATTGTCATTATTATTGCATATTTTATGAACATTTGAAGTAGAGTAAACCACAATTTTGACATACCTTGACTACATAGCTTATAACTTCTTGTGTATTTATTGAAATTCAATTTTTTTTTGATAGAAAGTAGACTCGAAGCTAGAGGGAACTGTCATTTTTCAAAAAAAAAATTCTCTCTTCTACTATTTTTCATTGAACGTTGAACTTGGAGGTTTATATTTGATTAAAAACCTACATTCGATGCACATCAAAAAATATAGACATAATTAATTCAAAAATTTTCAAATCTATATTCGTTAGAAAGATCATTCAGAGTACTTGTGTGATGCAAAAAGATGTCTCCCTATTCTTCCATTTGAGTCCCACACTTGAGCCCCAAAGCCATGAAAAATGTAGATTTTTGTTAGCCTCTGCAAATGGTCTCTAATCAGAGGGTTTCAATAGAAAGTAGTTTCGATCGAAACTACTTTCTATCGAAAGTAATTGAGTGAAATTTCCATATTCAAGGACTTTTGATAGAAAGTAATTTATATCGAAAGTCCCTACTTTCTATCGAAATTACTTTCTAAATCCACCTTCTTTGTGAATTTCAGGAGGAATTTCTTCCTCCAAAAAAGTGTAACCCACTATTGTGGGTTCACCCATAACGAAAATTTTTATTTGAAAGGAGGAAATGATGATAAAACTCTTATTGCAGAATTTTTTTTTGATGATGTTATATTTAAAGGAAATGATAACTTATGCACATCATTTGCTGATGAAATGAGGAAAGAATTTTAAATGTTAATGTTTGGAGAGATCAAATTTTTTCTTGGATTGCAAATTTTATAACAGGATGAAGGTATCTATATTACTCAATCAAAATACATCAGGGAAGTACTGAAGACATTCAGAATGGAAGAATCAAAACCATTCGAAACACCTATGGTCACAGGATGCAAATTAACAAAAGAAGATAAGACACTTGAGGTAAATCAGACATTGTATCGATCTATGATTGGAAAGTTGATGTATATTGTACACACAAGACCAGACATAGAACACACAGTTGAAATTGTAGAAATATTTTCTACTAATCCTATAGAATCTCGTATGACTGCACTAAAGAGAATTTTTAGATATTTGAAGAACACTAAAGATTATGGACTGTGGTACAAAAGGGAAGGCAAGTTCAAACTGAAAGTTTACATAGATGTTGATTGGGCTAGGAACATTGATGATAGAAAAAGCACTACTGGTGGAGCATTCTTTATAGGAGAAAGATTAGTTACTTGGATAAGTAAAAAGAAAGGATGCATATCTCAGTCAACTGCAAAAGCAGAATATGTTGTTGTTGCTACAAACTGTTCAAACATTGCATGGATAAAACAACTTTTGAAAGGTATGAATGAAGAGATCAGTGACCTAGTGATAGTTTATTGTGATAATACTAGTGCAATAAATATTTCAAAGAACCCTGTGATGCATGAAAAGACAAAACATATATCTATAAAATATCACTACTTGAGGGAACAAGTACAAGAGAAACAATTTATACTGGAATATGTACAATCAAAAGAACAACTTGCAGACATATTTACTAAACCCTTACCAAAGGATACATTTGAGTACTTGAGGAGTAGACTAAGGGTTCATCCCTTGTCTATCGATCACTAAGCTGACTAGGAGGTTGCATCAACCTACATGAAATAAAAATATCAATCATGTTGATGCAAATCTAAATTAGACTGACAAAGATATATTAGTACACTACAAGGTACTTATTTTACTACACTGAAAACTAGAGATATTTTTTTTGGCTAATGGAGAGTTGTATATTTTCTTTTTGGCATTATTGTCAAAGGGAGATAATGGTCAATGAAATATCTATCCATAAAAGGGAGAGAATGATAAAGAGAGAAATGACATATCTATCTACAGAGAGAAAATATTCAAGAACAGAAGAGTCAAATATGTAGGGAGAGTCTGCATGATGAGTTTTTAATACTGACACATTTTATATATTCAAGCTAGGGAGAGCTATAAAATTTTGGAGTTGTAGAACATAAGTTTGGTATTCTATGTCATTTTCATATTGCATATTTCATATTATGTTTCCATCAATGCCAAAGGGAGAGATTGATGAACTACAATTGATTGTATGTTTGAAGTCATTTTGTTGATAGTCAACAAAGTTACAAATATGATGATTGACATTAATCAGTTAATGTATTGTCATTGATGTCAACTTATTTGAGTATCATTATGGTAACAAACATCTATTATGGATTGAGGATCTGGAACAAACATAGTTTATGTGGTCGGTAATTGAAGCGTTCTATATACACTGAGAGACAATGAACACCGAGTAAACACAATGTATACCAAGCACATTGATAACCGAGCTAGGGATCACCGACACAACACTGATCAAACTGTTTAAAGACAAAACTAAGCATTTCTACAGACAACACTGAGAGATAGAGAAAAGAGCATTAACCGAGCAGAACAAAGTATAATGAATTATATGAACTAAAGTGAACAAATTGATCTAAGGTATTATGTACTTAGCATAGATCTGAAAATATGCAAACAGATTTGTATTTGAATCAAATCATTACTCTATCAGTTTAACCATTGTTACAAATAAATCTCTTAACCGAGTAGGACGTGAAAGTCTTTATTATGACATTCTAATGAATGTTGAGTGTTTTCTTGTTGAACCCATAGTGAATGATTGGTCAAGAGAGAACTATTAGTTTTAAATCTTCTAACCAAGTCACATTTAATAGTGTGTATTGTAACCTTTAACAAGGTTGTCTCTTAATCGAGCTCACTTCAGAAGAGTGAAATATTTTGGGTTACCGGTCCTAGGTGGGTTTTCCCTTAGTAGGATTTCCATGTTAAAAATATATGTGTCAATGTGTATGATTGTTGTGAATTGCTATTTTTCTTTACACATTACTTTATCTACTTCGATCGGTAATCATAGTATTGATTTATTGCTACTCAGGAAACAACTATAGGACTAAAAGTTTGAGATCATAGTATATATTTCACCAAGTTGATTTATATGTTTGAAATTATTGTTATATACATCTGGAAGAATTTGGGACTGTAGGATAATTAAGAACTAACTGATTCACCCCCCCTCTCTGTTATCTAATAAGGATACAAAATTCATTATAGTAGCTGACCAAATTCAGTATTCGTTGGTTTTATAATGATGGCGTATAAGATGGTGAAGGAGAAAGTAAAGTATAACCTTTGCAAAGTTCTAGCACAACAATTCTGTTGGAATAGTCCCAAAGGATAACTGAGAGGGGGGTGAACCAGTTATCAGTTAGTTTAATTCTTTTCTTCAATTAATTAAAGAACAACATTAATCATTAACACATTCAGATAACACAAGATAGTACACAATAATTTTGATTATGGGGAAACCAAATAGGTAAAAACCCCAGTGGGAATTAGCACCCACAAAGAACTGTACTTGAGTATAATTATCCCTGTTAGAAGATCTTGCAACCCTGTTAGGAGTTGCTCTTTACAATGCTATAAGTACAGTGACCTGGTTAAGGATCTGACCCTATTAGGAGTCTTTTACAAGTAACCCTGTTAGGGGTGAGGACTCACTGTCCATAATCTCACTGCTAAAATGATGAAGGCTGCAACCTTTAGTAGAGCATATATGCACTATATCTGATAAATGAACTATTTGAGTATACCTGCTGTCTTGATCAGGTCTTGTGTATTGTATGATTTCACTTCTTCTTCACATAGATCTTTTCTTGATGAATGAAATGTCTTTATTGTCCCAAAACAATAGACATTCTGTTCTGTACTTTTTCTGTCTCTCCTTTTATCATTCACATTTAGCGTTCATTAAATGAACTACTATATGTATCTTCCCTAAAAGATGTGATCTTAGTCGGCTTTAGGAGTCCCTTCAATACTTCTTTAGTTAGCCAAATCAAGCACACAACCTGATTGGAACCACGCTACTCAAACTGAATAGACGCGACGCTTCACATAGTCGGTTCTACGAAATTGACTCAATCATCCCACTTATGTTAGAACACGTTTAGCACCTTTAGATAATTATTGTTAACTCATAACTAAACATGAATACAAACACACATATCCCGAAGATAGGCATAACTCAAGAAACAATGTAATTACATAGGCTCTTCGCAGATAATCTTCAAAAACTATAACTGCCACAACAAATTAACATAACTCAACTGAAAATGCATATATAACTCTGCATGAATGTACATGGTGTAGTAACTATGTTTAAAGCATAAAAAAAACCACACAAGGCTTTCTTATGTCTATACTAAAAACTGAATACAGTTCACAACTGTATACTATATTTTGTCATCAATGACAAACATACAATCAATTATTTGCACAGAAGCAAATCTCCAACAATCTCCCCCTTTGACATTGATGGCAACATATGATATGAAAAACACCATCAACCCAAAGTATCCTCCTTCTTTTTACAATCTTCTCAATATCCTCATCAAGGGTTCCTCTTTATTGTTGCTGCTCTTCTGACTGTGTTTTTATTTTCATGACTAGATACTCCCCCAGAGTATAGACTCCCCCTTACTAATGCTCCCCCTTTGACATCAAAGGTAAAGGGTGCCAAACATCATGAAGCACAGGTACTACTCCAGAAGTAGAGTAGTCAACCATTCATCAGTCACCAAGGACTGATGCTCTTTGTTGCAAAATCTAATCAGACTCGGGAAAGGGAATTAATCCTAGCTTCTCCCCGAGATACTCAAAAGTATCTTTTGATAAAGGCTTTGTAAAAATATTTGCTAACTATTCTTTAGTGCTCACATAATCCAACTTTACTTCTCTATCTGCAACTTTTTCTCTTAGAAAGTGATATTTGATCTCAATGTGTTTTGTCTTTGCATGCTTCACAGGGTTATTTGACATATTAATAGTGATAGTATTATCACAATGAATAACAATAGGATAATCAATTTGAATACCAAAGTCTTTAATAATCTATTTGATCCAAACCATTGTTGAACAATTTCGTGGTGCTGCAACATACTTAGCTTCTACTGTTGACTAAGAGATACAGTTTTGCTTCTTTCTTGTCCAAATAACAAACCTGTCTCCAAGAAATACTGCTCCTCCTAAGGTACTCTTCTTGTCATCAACACAACTTGCCTAATCTGCATCTGTATACACATGAAGTTTTATATTCTCTGAGTTAGGATACCATAAACCATATTCTATAGTCCCTTTGAAGTATCTAAATATTCTTTTTATTGCCATTAGGTGATTTTGTTTAGGTTCAACTGCAAATATTCCAATAATGCCAACTATAATGGAAATATCTGGTCTAGATTAGGTAAGATATATGAGTTTCCCAATCATAGACTTGTATAGTGTCTTATCAACTGCTATGGAATAATCATCTTTAGAAAGCTTGCTTCCTGTTATCATGGGGGTGCTTACTGGTTTGCAATCTTCCATTTTGAAAGTCTTCAATATTTCCTTCACATACTTAGACTGATTTATAAATATGCCTTTGTCTATTTGTTTTACATTCAATCCCAAAAAATATTTGATAAGTCCAATCATGCTCATTTCAAACTCACTTTTCATCTCTTTGGAAAATTATGCACTAAGCTTGTCATTACCTCCAAAGCTAATGTCATCAACAAAAATAGCAACAAGTAGTTATCCTTCATTTGTCTCTCTTATGAATAAGTTACAATCTGCTACTCCTTTTTTGAATCCTATCTTTGTTAAGTAACCATCAAGTCTCTCATACCATGCTCTTGGGGCATGTTTAAGTCCATAAAGTGCTTTCTTTAGTCTGCATACCATGTCTGGTTTGTCTGATAGATTAAATCCTTAAGGTTGTTCTATGTAAACTGCTTCCTTCAAGTCACCGTTCAGAAAAGCTGACTTGACATCCATTTGATATAATTTAAAATTTTTGAATTTTGCATAGGCCAGAAACAACTTGATAGCTTCCAGTCTAATCATAAGGGAAAATGTATCAGTGTAGTCTATTCCTTCTCTCTACGCATATCCTTTATATACTAGTCTTGCTTTGTTTCTTACCACTGTACCTTCTTCATTCATCTTATTCCTGAATATCCACTTTGTTCCAATCACATTCTTGTCATGAGGTCTAGGGACCAGTTCCCATGTATCATTCTTGATCATCTGATCCAATTATTCTTACATAGCACTTTGCCAATCTGAATCATTGCACGCATCTTCAACACTTAAGGGTTCAATCTAAGAAAGTAAGCATACCTCTTCATCAACAGTTGAACTTTTTGCTCTAGATCTTGTCAAGACTTTAGCGCTCTGATCTCCAATGATTTATTCCTTAGAGTGGTATTTAGATGTGCATTTTGAGTTTTTAGGAGTGACACTCTCATCTGTAATCTGTGATTCTTCTTGACTTGGTTTAGGATTGTTGCATGAAACATCAATATAGTCAAACATTTCTTCAATAACTGTGTCCTTACTGATAGGTCTGGGTTTAGCTTCAATCATGGGAGCACATTCATAGTATCTTTCTTGAATCATAAATTTCTCATCAATCTTTACATGAGTACTTTCAATGATCTTCTTTAATCTTAGATTAAAACATCTATAGGCTTTGATTTTAGTAGAGTAACCAAAAAAAATACCTTCATCGCTTCTAGCATCAAACTTGTCAATACTGTCATCTCTCTTGATGTAGCACTTGCTTCCAAAGATTCTGAAGTATTTTACAGTGGGTACTATACCAAACTAAAGTTTATAAGGTGTCTTGTCTATGCCTATCCTTAATTGGATTCTACTAATAGTATAGGCTATTGTATTGACCGCATCTCTCCAATAGGTATGAGCGACCTTTCCTTCAATCATGATAGTGTGCACTGTGTCAAGTATTATCCCGTTCCTTCTTTTTGCTATCCCATTCTACTGAGGGGTTCTAGGTGCACTTAACTATCTTTTGATTCCATGTTCTTCGCAGTAATCATAAAACTAGTCAGAGGTGAATTCTCCTCTTCTATATGATCTTGGACATTTTATCTTCAATCCTGATTCATTTTCAACCTTATCTTTGAATACTTTGAACTTCTCAAAAGCTTCAGATTTGTCTTTTAAGAATGCAACCCACATCATCCTTGAGAAATCATCAACAAACAAAATGAAATACCTTTCTCCATAGTATGATCTTGTTTGAGTTGGTCCACATAGGTCTGTATGTATAAGATCTAATTTGTTCTCTGTTGAGTTTTGTTTGCTTCTGAATGAGGTCCTCACATGCTTCGCCATCACACATTCCTGTTGAGATTGATGAATATCAATCTACCCAAGAACACCTGCATGCATAGCTATTACAAACAGAATGAAACAGACAGAAGAGAGAAGGATCCAGAAAGCTATGGCGGCCGATAGGGCAGAGACTGCAAACCCATTGTGAAATAAATTATCTTCTATTAACACAATGATGAAAATAATACAATCTGCTTATGAAATGAAAGCCGGTCAATCCTTATAAAGGATACCGAAACCCTAAAAGGGAAACAACTCAGAAAAGGAAACTTTCCTAAGTCTAACTTAAGCTAAGAGTAGATGAACTAATAATTAACTAATTTAATTATTAGCAATACTCGACTAATCTAACACCCCCCTTAAGTGTAACTTAGGGAGAAGAAAAAACTGCTAAACTACTACAGAAAGCAGGAAAGATGGGTCCCGGCAACTAGGCCTGATCAGGTACCCAAAACATAAAGCAAAAGATGTCCCAGAGAAAGGAACAAGAATAGAGCTAGAAGCACCTCCGAAGCATGTCTGAAAACT
>MU228010.1:3139332-3152080 GCA_018584345.1 Thuja plicata
AAAGATGGGAGAATAGGAGTAGGGTTATTAGAGATGATTGGATTAGGAATGTTAAGATTAGGATTAGGAAGATTAGGTAATGGGGTATCATCTACCAAATTCTTCACATAATGTAAAAGAACAATAATTCCACTACATAAATCCTTAATTAAATTTTTGAAAGTAGGGAGACTAGTATTGGTTAATCTTAGAATAGCATAAGCAAGTGAAACATGAAGATTGACAAACATGATAAAATGAATAACACTTTCATAGACATCATAGGTACTATAAAGAGATGTTAAAAGAAGGATAATGAGAAAAATAACCATACACAAAAATAATTTCATGATGACAAAGCAAGAAGTAGTTTTTTTATTTATAAATGTGAATTATAATCTAAGATGTAAATCTAACACCAAAGAGAAGGAGTTGTCTATCGCGGGTTCACCAAAATGTAACATTTAAAATAGATGTCACCAAAATGTAAGATAAAATATATGTTTGTGTGTTGTAATGTATAATATATGATAAGATGGAGTATGCATGTGTATATTTGTATATGTGTTGTGGTTTGTATGGTTTGATTTGATGTTGAATGTTAAAATGTAAAGAGATTGAATATTCTATCTTACGAAAATGTAAAGGGGGATGGAATTAGAGATGTGTTTATTATTCTTTGAGTTTCCTAGATTGTATTAACCTTAATTGAGTTGAATTGATTAAGTGTTGCAATTGTGATTAAGAAGAAGATAAGATGTTCCTTTTTGCCCTCAGATGCACAAATGGGAAATCCAAGTTGATCAACCCAAGAGAAGGGTTAATACACAAATGAATCAACTATTTGAAAAGGAGAATGACAAAGGAAATACCTTAAATTTTGTTAATTATATGTATAGAAATGATGTATAACAGTAATTAAAGAGGTGGGAGAAATACACTGACCTTGAAATATTGCAGATCAAAGAATGCTATTTTCTGAGGTCTATAGATAGTTTCTGGAAAAATTGACAGTTGATACCAAACTGAAACGTAGAGATGAACAAAACCTAGAAATCATTTTTTGTTCTGATGTAATCTTCTAAAAAAGGTCAACCTTGACCCAAAAATTTCAACCATGACCCAATAATGTTGACCCTGACCTGCACAGATCTGAAAGTGACTTTGTTCACGGATCCCAAAAGTTTGCCGAAAAGGGTATCCAGATCTGGGCTCAAATCCACTGTTCTATACCTGTACTTGCAAGAAAAAGGACATTGTTTTGTTGTGGGGGAGGGGTTTGCCTTAGTCAAACCCTGATTTGGGAATTAAGCTTGAAATCAATAAAGTACATAATGCTAAGATGTAGTAGAATTGAATCTAACAATGAAGCTATGATATTCAATAGATATGTGATTGAAATTCAAATGTATGTAAGTATGTAAATATGAAAGCATGAACTCAATATGAACCATAAACCTCCATGATTGTATGATTGAAATCCACTTTGAAGGGATGATGAAAGAGTCTTAAAGAGGCACCAAGGATCTTGAAGGAAGATCACACCACCATGATGGCTAGATCTAGGATAAATGAATGATGAATCTTGAATGTTTGCACCTAATCCCTTCAAAGGCTTGAAAGCTTGAATCCTTGATCTTCAATGGAGAACTTGAATACTTGAGAAGAAGACTTGAACACCTTAAGAGCTTGAGAACAATGGATGCTTGAGAAAAATCTTGATTAGAGCTTTTTGCACTTGGAAGACTTAGAGAAAATGAGAGAAAAATGCTTCCTTTTATATGGAAATAGGGCACAATCTTCCAAGGAGGCCTACATAGGATAATTAAATTCTAATTAAACCCATGCCCCTAGGAAAGGACCTATATTAAATATAATTTTGGAATCAATGCTTTGGAACCCGAAACAGCTGACCCGGAAGCGGGAAAACTAAATTTTTGATGAGCCTCAACAGACGACAAGATTCCAGATTTGAAAGGGGGACCTAGGTCAAGCTCAAGCTCAACCCTAACCCAGGGGGTCATAACCCCTAGAAAATATGCTAGGTGGGGTAGGAGGTGCCTGGAGAGGCCCAATTAGGGTCCTAAACTAGCACAGAAGCATGAGATGATGCAGAAACAAGATGATGATATGGTAGAGGTCAAAAATGTCCCCTAAGGAGGGCTAAACGCTCTTAACATGGAAGTGCTTCCATTTTAAGATGATACACTATGATTATGTACTTGTGGCCTTCAGAGGAGAGGGGAGTAATCTTACCAACAAGGTCAAAACCCCAACAAGAGAAGGGCCAAGGAGGCATAATAGGTCTGAGGTTCTGAGTAGGAGCATGGATCAAATTAGCATGTTGTTGACAAGGTAAGAATTTTTTTACGAACTCACAAGCATCATGTTCCATTGTAGGCCAATAGTACCCTGTACATAGAATTTGCTTGGCTAGGACCATGCCACTCGTGTGGGCACCACAGATTCTAGCATGTACCTCTTGTAAATCCTGGGTGGCTTCATTTTCATCTAGACATCTAGAGAGCATGTTGTGATAACATCGATGATAAAGGGTGTTGGCTATGAGGGTGTAATGGGCAGCTCTGTGAATAAAGTTTTGGCATTGGTTTGTAGTGAGATGAGTAGATATGATACCATTTTGTAGGTAAGCTTAGATATCATGGTACCACAGGGACTAGGGACCAACCAAGACACATACGTGATTTGATTCATCATTCTCATAAGCAGGAGCATGTAGTTGCTCAACTAAGAATTTGTATTGCATAAACTCATGGGGAATCTTGAGAAGGGATCCAATTGTGGCCATTGCATCAAAAAATTTATTTTCTAAATGTGGTACTTATGTTATCTGCAAGTGGAGGAAGTGTTCTTTCATCTTGTCAATCATCTTCTTATATGGCATCAATTTGTCATCTTTGGTTTGATACTCATCCAAGACTTGTTTGATGATGAGTTGGGAGTCACCAAAGACCTGGATATCTATGATGTTCCATTCTATGGCCATGTAGAGTCCTGAAATTAGTGCTTCATATTCTGCAATTTTGTTTGTGCAGGGAAATCCCAATTTGAATGACATGGGGATGTAGTCACCTTGAGGTGTAACATAAAGTATTCCTGCCCCTGTGCCATGAGCTGTGTAGGACCCATCAAAGTAGAGTTTCCATGTTGGTTGTTCTTCTATCATGTACAAATGCTCATCTGAAAATTTTGTGACCAAAGGATATGCATCTACCAATGGTGCTTTGACTAACTGATCGGTAATGACTTGCCCTTTAATGGATTTTCTATCGACATACTGAATATCAAATTTGCTTAGCAACATAACCCATTTTTCCATTTGACCTATAAGTGTAGTCTTGGAGAGTAGGTACTTGAGAGGATCCACCTTTAAAATGAGCTTGATTGTGTGAATACGCATGCAGTGGAAAAGTTTTTGAGTGGTGAAGACCACTGCCAGACATGCTTTTTCCATAGGAGAGTAATTGAGCTCATAACCCACTAAGGTTCGATTGATATAATAAATAGCTCTTTCTTTTCCTTCATCATTCAATTGAGAGAGGAGTGCCCCCAGTGCCGTAGTAGTAGCAGAAATGTATAGGATGAGTGGTCAACCAGGTACAGGTGGTACCAAGATGGGTGGATTAGCCAAATATTCTTTGATTTTGTCAAAACTCTTCTGACACTAAGGATCCCACTTGAATGTATTATCTTTTCGCAGGAGATGAGTGAATGGTTGGCACTTGTCTGCTAGTTGAGAGATGAAATGATACACTAATTGTAGCTTTCCTTGGAGGTTGCGTAGGTGTTGGAGTGTTTTTGGTGGAGGCATCTCTATGATAGCTTGTACTTTCTTTAGATCAATTTCAATGCCTCGTCTGGATACAATAAACACTAGGAGTTTCCCTGATGTGACCCCAAAGACACACTTCTTAGGGTTGAGCATTAAGCAGCAATGTCCAATTCTATCAAAGACACATTCCAAAACATCTAGGTGATCTTCCCTTTTTAATAATTTTGCCAAGATATCATCCACATAGTCTTCAAGGATCTTGTGAATCATGTCGTGAAAAATGACAGTCATGGCTCTTTGATAAGTTGCCCCAACATTCTTTAAGCCAAAAGGCATCATGTTATAGTAGAAGGTTCCCCAAGGGGTTGTCAATGCTATCTTATGCTGATCTTCTTCTGTAATGCATATTTGATTATATCTGAAAAATCCATCCATGAGTGACAACATCTCATGTCCCACTATGAGATCCACAATCATGTCTATGTTTGGCAAGGGGAAATCATCCATGGGACATGCCTTATTGAGATCTCTAAAATCTATACATATCTTGATTGATTTATCAGGCTTAGAGATGGGCACCATATTAGAAATCCAGTCAGAATAGTCAACGGGGTGGATAATCTTGGCGTGGAGTAATTTTTCTAGCTCCGCTTTAACAAGTAGTGCCGCTTTAGGGTGCATCTTTTTGAGTTTTTTCTTGATAGGTTTGATGTTTGGGTCCACTGCTAGATTGTAAACCACCAAGTTGGGATCTAATCCTAGCATGTGGGAGTAAGACCATGCAAACTTGTTGATGGATTTCTTTAATAAAGTGACAAGATCACTTTCTTATGCTTTAGTTAGAGATGCTACTATGTATGTGATGGAAGGATTTTATTTGGTACCTAGGTTGATAGGTTTTGCTTCTTCAATGAGAATTGATGACTGTTCAGGCCTGTAATCTCGGATAAGAAGAAGCGGAGAATCTTCATCCTCTGGCGCCTCAGAGAGGGTTTTACCAGGGGATATGCCCTTTGTTTTTACTTTTTTATGATCAGATAGCGCCCTAGAGGGGTTTTCGCTAGGGGATTGATTTTTCTCTTTTTTATTTTTGTTTTCTATGTCATTTTTGCAGCTAAAGTTCTCCTCTTCCCCAAAGTATGTCTTTGGGTCTAGTTTGCAGACATATGCTGAGTCTTGCCCCTAGTTACTGCTTTGCTCAATTTCTCCCATAAATCTTAGGAGTGCGTCCTCACTTTGGAACTTGTCAATGTGTATGACACTTGGTTGGTCCTAGTCTATGAGTTCAGGATAGCGGAGGGGAAGGTCAATGAAGAGGATGGAAAGTTGTTGTAGGATAGCATTGCCCAGGAAGGTTTCATCGTCAAAAACATCGTCATAAGCTCTCACAACTTTCTCTTCTGGGATATCTTTGATGTCAACGACTTTGCCCAGGGATGGACAAGAGGAATAGTCAATGAACTCGTTGGTGCCCCCATTCATGTCAGAGCCCATACCAAGACCCAGGTGATTTTCTAGTCGGGTAGTTACAATAGGATCTTTCATTCCTTGCTCTTCATAACCAAGGCCACCTCCTTGGTAATTCCATTTTTCTATAATCAATTTGTGCATTGTGGGGTACTTATCTTTGAAGTAATTGAGGCGACTTGTGTCCTTGGGTGGTGGATCTTTATATAGCCATTGGTTGATGTTTGGTGCCATTTCCTGGCTAGTCAAAGTACCTTTTGATATAAAAGTGGTAGAACCAAATTATAGTGCCTTGGTTGTCTCTGATTCTATTTTGCTTAGATTAGGCTAGCGGCCTTGAGTGTGAGGATCATTTGGTAGTACTCCAACTGCAAAGGCATCAGATAAAGTGTACTCACCACAACCTTTGTTGTTGATCTTGACTGTGGACAAGGTGGAGGAGAGGATTGTTTCTGGGTATGAATGGGTTTGAGATGAGCTAGCAATAGAGGTGCCAATATCAATCCCAGGACAGTGATTGGAATGTGGAAAGGATGTCTCTAATGCATTGCAGTATGCGAAGGGCTTGGGATCTGCGCGGATAGTGATCTCAGTGCCTTTATATGGGAATTTGATGCACTGATGGTAGGTGGATGGGACAACTTGCATAGATTGAATCCATGGGCATCCGAGGAGGATGTTGAAGGGAAGGTTAAGATCAACAAAATGACATAATGTATCCTGGATAACTGGGCCCACTTGAATGGACAATGATATGGTGCCTTTAGAAGTATGCTCCAGATTGTCATATACTTTTATTGTGATGACATCATTTGTTATATCAGCCTCAGTGCAACCCAACTATTTTATGAATTTTAGAGTGCACAGATTTAGGGCCGATCCATTATCTATCATGACCTGTTTGATGGAAAAATCTTTAACCATGACAGCGATATGGAGTGGGAGATTATGATCAGTTTCTTTGGAGGGTACGTCTGTTGGTTGAAAGGAGACCCCACAAGATGTAGACAGGTGTCTAACAAGGTTTTGGAATTCAGTGAGGTTGATGTTGCTGGGAACACAAGATTCTTGCAAGGATTTATTGAGGATCTCTTGATAAGTGGGTGATGTACGGAGAAGATCTAGGATGGAAATTTGAGCTGGGGTATTCCCTAGGTGTTCCAAAATTTTGTATTAGGTCCCAAGAAACGGGGTGGGACTAGTACCTGCAACTGTTATCCTACCTCTACAAGTGGTGATTGCACATTGGTTATCAGCACCCTTGACATGGATGACATTGACGGAGGATTGGACTTGGGATATGCAGCCGATGAGATTATCGTAGTTGATATATGCATTTGTATAATCTTTTCTATCAACATTTTCTTCTTGTCTACCCTTTCCTTGATCAGAGGACTGAGTAGGATTGCCTGGGCCTATACCAAAAGTGTGTTTAGGGAATGCATTTTGATAAATTTTAAGGCCTGCATTTGGTGATGATTGGGCAGGAGAATCCACTTCAATCTCCTTGCGGTCAATGAGATCCTGGATATAGTGTTTCAGCTTCATGCATTTGAGAGTGGTGTGTCCCTTAACATGATGGTATTCATAGTACTTGTTGTCTTTATACCAAGCTAGCTTAGGATTTGAGTCATCAAATGGCTGTGTTTTAGGATACACGACTTGGTTAGCTTGGACCAGCTTGCGGAAGATGATGTCTATAGGTTCACCCAAAGGGGTAAACATGCGTTGTGGCACATTCAAAGTGTGAGGTCTTTGTTGTCCCTGTGGGACTTATATAGCATTTGTCTGATTCATAGGGCCCTTATAGTTGTGTCGATACGATGTCCCTGGAGGGGGATAGATAGGCGCACCTTGAGGGCACATGTTTTGCTGATATGTTGGTTGAGGATACATGGGATTGGGATATTAATACATGGGAGAAGGTTGAGGGTACATTGGTGGTGCTTGTTGATAAGTCTGGGTAGGTGCATTAGGACTAGCTACCACAACTTGAACATGTTTGGTGTTAGTGGCTCCATCTGTTACCACATTTTTGTTCTTGTTCCAGTATCATGAGTGATCATTATTATGTTTGTTAGGCTGGGATTCTTTATAGTGCTTAATGGTACCTTCTTCTATGAGACCTCGTTCAAGGTCCATACCCTTGATTTTGATATCATGATAAGTTTGTATACAGTTCATGCGCATGTGATAGGAAAGCTTAGGATGAAGGTTGTTAATGAAGATTTTGATAAGATGTTGTTCTGGGGGTTGGTAAGACAACCATGTAGTAAGCCCTTGCTAGCACTGAAGATAATCGGCCAGGCTTTCTCCTCCTTTTTGTTTGGAATTGCATAGGTCAAGGAGTGAGAGTTCATTTTTGACATTATGTACGTATTGGGCCACAAAATTTTTAGATAATTCCGTGAAAGTAGAGACTATGCCGTAAGGGATTTTGTAGAACCATTTAAAAGCAATGCCTCCTAAGATTTTGGGAAATAGTCTCATGAGGAAGTTATCGCTATAGGCCACTTCTTGACAGGCCATGTAGAATTATTTCATGTGACTCACAGGATCACCCTTCCTCTGATATTTATCAAATTTTGGGGTCTCAAAGTGCTTGGGGAAGGGTATAGCCATGATGGATCGGTCAAATGGATAAGGACATACTTCCTTGAACTTGAATGTTTTAGCTTCTGTCCCAGCTTTTAGCTCCTTGAGAGCATTCTTCATTTCCTCCTATTCATGATTGATTTGTGGAGGAGGATTGTTGATCGTGATTGTAGTATTTACTTGAACCTGATATGGATCAAATGGAGAATATGGAGGATTCTGTGGGGGACATTGTTGTGTTTGGTATGATGGTTGCTAGTCAACATATACGAGTTGTTATGGTGGAAGCTGTGGTTGAGGGGAATATTGTAGTGGAGGAGGTGTCGATGCTTGATAAGATTGTTGCAATTGTTGGAAATATGCTTGTATTTGTTGTGGCATTGGATAGGCGAGATGAGTTTGTTGCGCACTTGTATAGGATGGAGGATAGGTGTTTTGAGGCAGAATGCCCCTAGTGAGAACTTGTTGTGGAGGGGGAATTGTTTGCGATGCAGTGAAAGATGGCATGGCTATGTAATTGGCGAAATGAGTTTTCTGTTGTTGCATGAGTTGGATAAAAGGATTAGAAAACTATTGCAGTGGTTGTGCCATGAGGGGATTTGCCCCCTACATTTGTGGTTGTGGCTGCTGTGTAGTTTGGATAGTGGGTTGTGCAGCTACGAAGAGGTTGATTGGTTGTTGTTACACTTGGGATGTGAATGGATTAGTGATTTTCTATTGTTGGATATGTTGTTTTTTTTGTTGGATAGGTTGCTGTTGATGTTGCTGTTAGATAGGTGGATGTTGTTGCTGTTGGATAGGTTGGATGGGAATTTGGGGTACAATGAAGGGATTCGTGGATGGTTGCAGTATGGGGGGATTTGGGCTGAACAACGTTTGAGGTAGAATTGCTAGCATTCATTGTGATTGTGTTGCTAGTGGAGTGGGAAAAGTGGACCCTTGTGGGAATAAGGGTTGGTTATATGTGTTGGTAGGTGACATGCCTATGGTGAAGAAAGGTAGAATAGGCATGGAGACTTGGGTTCTTTGATGCCGTGAACTGGTTGTTGCACTTTGACTGAGCTGAGTGGGAATAGGTTGAATGGTGGTTTGCTGTGTGCTGACTGGTGGTGGTGGAAAGTTTGCAACGAATGTTGGGATTGCTTGCAAAAGAGGAGCGATTATGGTTTGCAGAGGTTCTTACATAGTGATAGGGGGTATTGTTTGCGCTGCTGATGTTGCATCAAGAGGTGGGGCTTCTGAGGTAGGTGAGGGTGTTGTGTGCATGATGGAAGGTGGAATGGAGGGATGAACTACTTGCGTGAGAAGGGTTCCCACTTGTAGGGCTCATTGAAGTGGATCAAAAAATTCATTTCTAGTGGGATAAGGATGTTCCCCTAGAAGTGCCATAGGTCGTGTGACAAGTGTGGGTATAATCCAAGGTGGAAGTTGAAGTCCTTGTTGTTGGATGTCTGAGAGTACTTGGTTGTTGTTGCATCCACTCATGGAATTTACCATGTGGACAAGCACTGGATGGTTGATAAATGTTTCCACGGTACTTAGAATGAGAGTTTCATTAGTGTCTACCCAGATATGTTCAATTTGATCATTGAGTTGAGGCGCATAAGTAACCATGATGTTGGCATTGTCAATTGTAGGATTAGATGAGCTAGCGGCAAGATTAGGATCCATGTTCTTCCTCTTCTTAGTGGCTCATGTGATAGGTGGCATGAAATGACTATCCTAAAGAAATATGAGATCCAAGATGTATGCAAGGATGCACCTAGGGAACTAAGGATGATGATACTAGGATTAGGATGTGCTTAAGATGATGGATGTGCTTCTACGAATTAAGGATGACTTGATGTATGCAAGGATCAAGGGTTGCTTTCCCTAGTGTAGGATCAAGTGGATATGATTGTCTACCTAAGATAGACTTGTGGTCTTCGACGGATGAGATTCTTTGCTAATACAAAACAACCTTTTGACCAAGGTGATGAGGTTGCAAAAAGACAAAGGGGATTATCCTAAGACAATGCTTAGTTTAAGGACATTCAAGGATGGGGTTTGATTAAGGTGTAGGTTTTTAGCAACTCAAAAAGGTATGCACTACCAAGTGAGGGGTGTGATCAAGGATGATTTGGATGATGATTAGGATGATGCTAAGCTGATTAGGATTAATTTTATTAATGCAAGATCATGCTAGGATGAGTGTGTGATGTGTTCCTAAAGATGACAAGCTAAGTGAGGTCCTCAAATGTAAGCTAAGTGAGCTTAAGAAGAGGAGGGACTTGTGTTTGTTGTGGTAAATTGACTAGTCATATTATTCAACTCCAATAAAAGAAGAGTTTAGATGATATTTTCCCATGAAATGAGCAACCTTGTTGTTGTAGATTACTTTTTCAAATTGTTCTCATTTATGGATTTCTTTCTTGACGGAATCGGTAATGTGTTGGTACTTGGTAGCCTTTCGGGTTGTGTTTTTTTGTTCTCTTTGCACGGGTGGTAACGAAGTTTTCAAATTCTTATGCTTCTTGGAATCGGTCATGTCCTATAAGTAAATTTGATCTTGGATGAATAGTTGGAGGTTTTTAGGACATATCTCATAAAAGACCAAATTTTTGCAAAAGGATGTTGTTTTGATAATCTGGCAAAAGCTTGATCTTGTTCTGATTTTTCAATAGATTTGTTCCATGGAAAGAACCAATTTCAACATAATCAAACTGGAAAATAAAAAGCATGTGTCTAAAAAAAATCTGACAAGGGACAAAGCAACCTTGAAGGATACAAGCATATGACAAATTTGAATGTTGGATACTATCTGTGTTTTGGATTTGTCAAAGTTCTTCAAGCAATTCAAGCACAAGATCTACCTAAGGAATTGGCATAGCATGAAAATAATTTCTCATAAGCTTAGGCACACACACAAGAGCTAATAAAAATATGACTATCACCAAGCACACAATGGCTCCAGTCATGACACTGCATTATTTAGTTCCAAACTCTCAGGGTGGCACGAATGTATGAGTGATCTTGGAGAAGTTACTATCTTCCTTGAACAAGCATTATCACCTTTTGGGGGTGTTTTGGGTAGCTTCTAAGCCTAGAGTATTTAGTATGGTTCTCCATTTGATTGTATCCTCTATGTCTGTGCAAGCATGATTCAGGCGTATAGCCCCATAGAGCATCTTGACAAAAGTGGTCACATAAAGGGGATTGAGACCGCGAGGCCACACTTAAGTTAGACGAGAGCCAAGTATAAGCTCAAATGCCAATTGAATCCTGAGGTTTTAACCCCAAAGAGTAAATTTGATTAATGTGAGTTAGAGTGGTGTGGCTTACACCTCGTTCTCACGTGGGTCATTCCCGGGAGATTTTTTCCTCAACCGGCAGGCCCATCTAAAGGATTCATAGTAACTTGGATTGGTGACAAAAAGGAGTCTAGATTTCTGATTTTCCCACAAGGGGAAAAGAGAATACTCTCCTATCCAGTATCATTTTCTCCACAAACACGCAAGACACACTTTGTTCTTTCCAAAAGATTTGATTATTTAACACTAAGTAAGTGTGTCTAGGTTTTTGATCTTCCCAAAAGGGAAGAGAGCATAATCCCCTAACACTCACTTAGAATTAGACAAGAAAGTCTAACTAATTATTCTAGGTGCCTAAAAAAGATTAATACAAACATGATTGTTTGGTTGATGTAGATCTGAGGTAACCTATAAGACAAATGTGATTAGTTTTGAGTTTGTGTCTTTGACAAGTGGTGCTGCAAAACAATTAATTAGTAGTTCTATGAACATTGATCTTTGACAAGCGTTATTAGCAAAAGAACCACTTAACAATTGTTAGTATATAATAAATCTCACTTAGACAGGGCGCAGACGTCAGTTTAGGGTTCAGACGCTGATTCTAGTTTTTGCCTAAAAATGACAGTAAGCAGAAACAGGCTAAAAACACAAAAAAATTAGAGAGACATTATACCAGTCAGAGACACCAATTTATAGAGTGCAGATGACGATTAAGCGTAGATGCCAGTTTGTGAATCGAAGATGCTGGTTCATGAACTGGCATTTACATGGATGTCGATGTACCTGCAAACACAAAAAGATAGCAAATAAAGTCACTTTTCTTCTTTCTATTCTTTAATCAGATCAAATTTAGCCATTTTAGATTTTCCAAATATTAAAAAGCTAGTGTGTTTTTAAGAAACATGCAAGATTTGTTCACTTTTAATGAATTTTTAGCATTACAACACCTTGTGAAAATGGATCTCTGATAAAAAAATAGAATGCTGAAACATTAAAAGCCGTGAAAAACACAATGAATCTCAAAAACCAAAAAGTTTGGAAAATCTAAAATTAACAATGCCAGGCATAGACGACAGTTCAGGTCGCAGACACTAGTTCAGCATAGATGCCGAATGATAGTTTAGTGAGAACCAACATTTTTGCAAATGCCTCTGCGTGAAACGCAAACACTGATCTACGTTCTGGGTGAAATTTGAAAGAAATAGACAAGAAATTAGAAGGTGTTTAGGGACATGGGTCCCACCGGGCATGCCAGAATGTAATATGAGGAATTCTTCAATCTGTTGGGAGCAAGCTCAAATATGAAAACATTAGTGGGTTAGCACATCAATTCAAAACCACATAAAAAAGTAAGCAAGCAACAAAGAACTCAACATAACATCAGATTGAGCTTAAAAAACAAGTAAACAATGCACCCTATTCTACTCATTTTGATTTGCTCTTTTAGATAGGATGTAGGTGTGCTCTCTCAAACACACAAATGAAATTAATCCCAAAGGCAATGCAACTATGGAATGCAAGCTTGGAATCAAAGGAGAAATTCAAGAACTAGTATGGAAAACTAGTCTTAAATCCTTCCTAAAATTGATGCTCAAATTGGTATGCAAGACATGAGATTAAAAGC
>MU228010.1:3152130-3177419 GCA_018584345.1 Thuja plicata
ATGATTCATTTTAACCAAAAGGAAACTAGCATGTAACATCTAAGTGATTTAAGCATAAACTAAGAGCATATGGAAACATGAAATCTATAGCTATAAACTTCTAAATGCAAAATAACATGATAACAATACAATATTGAGAGATGAAAATATGAGAGGAGAAGGCCTCTATTTATATATTTCTTGGAGAGAGGAAGAGGCTTGGATGAAGTGGCACCTATGTGGCATCCACATAAGAGCCACATGGGAGACACATAAACTTGAAAAGATGGCCAATTTTGAGTCAAAATTGGCATTAATATTGAGTAGCTCAATATTTCAAAAGAGGAGACAAATTTGTAAGAGGGAATTAAAGAGGAATGGGTGCCCATTTTGGAGAGAATTTACCCATGTGGGTGAGCATTCCATTAGCCTTAAAAAGGTTAAGAATCACCCATTAAGTATGGTTAAAAGGATATCTAGGTGGGGAAGTATACTTAGGAAATGAGGTGATGGGAGTAGGGTAGGAATAGAGTAGGCTTAATAGGTTCCTAGCTAGGGTTTAGATTATAATCCAAATTGAATTTGAATAAATCATGCTTTAGAAGAATTAGGAATATGGAGGATTTAATAAATATAAATTTATTAAAAGGGGATTTTGTGGAGGCAAATGTATTTAAATAAAATACATTAGAATAGTATTTAAACTATTGATAAATGAAACTATTTAATTGATTGAATTAAATCGTTAGAGGAATAAAAGGGAAAATAATACTAATAATAATATTAATATTTTTGGACATCTACACTAACCATGCCACCTTTGTACTTATCTAGATGTACAAATTCTGTCTTTGTCACCTGTCATGTGATGTGAACACCCACTGTCTATGATCCAGTCTATTCTAATGTCTGCTTTGGAAACTAATACTAACTCTTGTGCTTCTTTTTCATCTTCAATGTCCATCTCCTCAAGCATTTTCATAATGTCTTTAATGAAAAAAAATCCTATTTCATCTTCTCCTGAGTCATCATCAGTTACACCATCTTCGACATGATAGCATTCCTTAGTGTATTTGGGCTTGTAATCGGATTTGAACTTCTTGACTCTTGTAGGACACTTGGATGCAAAGTGGCCAACTTTGTTGAATGAAAAACATTTGAATGGTAGTTGTCCTTCATATTTCCCTTTACCTTTTCTTTCCTTCTTGGAAATCATAGCAATGTTTTTTTCTAGTTCAGTGTCAACTTCTTCCTTCTCATTAGAGCTGCTTAAAGATTTCTTACCATGGACTAAGGCTTTGAAAGCCGTTTCCATTTTAGGTTCTGTATTTAATCTTGATATCTCAAATGCAGATATTTTTCTGATCAAGGTTTCTCTTTTGAAGTCCTTTGAGAATTGCATGGTTTCATCCAAAATGTTAATCTTGCTTTCATAATCTATTGTCAATGTGGTCATCAGCTTGTCCATTATATCATCCTCTAAAATTTCTCCACCTTTGTTCCTGATACCTAATACTGCTTCATTAATCCTTTGTTTGTAAGCTCTAATGTTCTCTCCAGGTAGCATCTCTAAATTATTGTATCTTTTATTCCATGTCTTTCTGTGCACATTCTTTTCTTGGATGTCTCCTTCAAACATATCTTCTAAGTATCTCCAGATTGAATATGCTTTTTCTGCCTTCTTGACCTTAGAAAATTCACTATCAGATAGGGCACTGATTAGGGCCTCCTTGGAAATTGCATTTTGAGTCTTGTTTATTTATTTATTTGTAGAGTCTTCTTTTGCAAGGTCTTTCAAGGTGGGAACATCAATTTCATGAGTATCAATATCATAGATCTTAAAACCAACACACTGAAGATGTGTTATCATTTTTTTCTTCCAGTTGAGATAGTTCTCTCCATCAAACTTAGGACTCTCTTTCCTGAAGTATGCCATTTGAGCTACCTTAAGCTGTTAGGCTTTCTCTCCAAGGCACTTGGCTCTGATACCAATTGTTGGAATAGTCCTGAAGGATAGCTGAGACGGGGGGGGGGGNGGGTGAATCAGTTATCAGCTAGTTTAATTCTTTTCTTCAATTAATTATAGAACAACATTAATCATTAACACATTCAGATAACACAAGATAGTACACAACAACTTTGATTACGGGGAAACCAAATAGGTTAAAACCCCAGTGGGAATTAGCACCCATAAAGAACTGTACTTGAGTATAATTATCCATGTTAGAAGATCTTGCAATCCTGTTAGGAGTTGTTCTTTACAATGCAATAAGTATAGTGACCTGGTTAAGGGTATGACCCTATTAGGAATCTTTTACAAGTAACCCTGTTAGGGGCGAGGACTCACTGTCCAAAAGCTCACTGCTAAAATGATGAAGGTTGCAACCTTCAGTAGAACAAATATGCACTATATCTAATAAATGAACTATTTGAGTACACCTACTATCTTGATTAGTTCTAGTGTATTGTATGCTTTCACTTCTTCTTCACATAGATATTTTCTTGATGAATGAAATGTCTTTACTGTCCCAAAACAACAGACATTTTGTTCTGCACTTTTTCTGTCTCTCCTTTTATCATTCACATTTAGCATTCATCAAATTAACTACTAGAAGTATCTTCCCCAAAATATGTGATCTTAGTCGGCTTTAGGAGTCCCTTCAATACTAATTTAGTTGGCCAAATCAAGCACGCAACCTGATTGGAACCACACAAATCAAACTGAATAGATGCAACGCTTCACATAGTTGACTCGACCAAATTGACTCAATCATCCTGCTTCTGTTAGAACACGTTTAGTGCCTTTAGATAATTATTTTTAACTCATAAATAAACATGAATACAAACACACATATCCCGAAGATAGGTGCAACTCAAGAAACAATGTAATTATGTCGGCTCTTCACAGATAATCTTCAAAAATTGTAACTGCCACAACAGATTAACATAACTCAACTAAAACTACATATCTGACTCTACGTAAATGTACATGGTGTAGTAACTATGTCTGAAACATAAAAAAAACCATGCAAGGATTTCATATGTCTATACTAAAAACTAAATACAGTTCACTTTTGTATACTATATGTTGTCATCAATGACAAACATACAGTCAATTATTTGCATAGAAGCAAATCTCCAACAAATTCATGGAGAATGTAAGGCAGATTAAGAGAGACAAATCCAAGGCATTCATATTTGGATCATTTTTGATACATATATATATATATACACATTATGCATAAATTCCCTGGTATGCACCCAAGAGCTTGGAGAGATAATGAACCTACTAGATTACAAGTATCAAACAACTATAGGAGATAAAACAATGACTAGGTAGATGGAGAATTATTCAGTATGATCAAAATATTGCAGAGAAAAATTAAAGAAAGAAAGAAAGAGGATACTAGAGGAAATGGTAGGTAAATACAAGGATACAATTTGTTTCATGGTTGAAACTAATTGCGTTTTCTTTGAGGCAGTGGACCCTAGAGTCAAATGGTGTTACCCTATGGGGTATGAGGTTAGTTCAGAGATATTAAAAATGTAAGTTCAGTATATATTATCTTGAGAGATTCATCCATTAGAAGAGAGATGGGGTACTTATGAAGAAAAATATTCTAAGATCATAGAGGAACATACAAGAACAACTAGGAGAAAGAAAATTGAGAATGTTGTAGATGATCTAGCAGAGAAGGTTGGTATCTCTAGAGAAAAGATGAAGGAAATAAGGAGAAAGATGAATGAAAGTACATTTGGAGTGGTGAGCTCTTCCCCTGTAGATATTCCACCTCCTTAAACTAAGAAGACTTATAGTCCACCACCTACTTTGGTAGAAGTGCCTATGAAGACATCGCAGAAATTGGAAGCAGCAGAGACCCCTGCAAAGAGGACAAGGTCCTCCAAATAGAATTCACCACCAAAGAAATAAAGAAGCGATGTACAAAAGAACAAAGAAGAAGAAAAGGAAGTTGAAGTAAAGAAGATAGAATAAAAGAAAACAAAGACCAGACAACTATGGAAACTAGATCTAAAGATGCTAGCGAAGAGAATCATAGACCAAGGAAAAACTCAACCAACTACCTAAATACCCTGATATGTATGATGAAAAAGATAATACTCAGATTGAAGAATTTATCATAGATCATATGTTTTCAATTAAGAAGAACCTAATTGAAATGGAAGATAGTATCTTGAAGAAACTATTTAAGAAATTGGAGATTAGGAAATAGTTAGCACTAACTAAGGATGAACAGATTAGAGTGAAATAAATTGAGGACATGCTGTGAGTCATATCTTATGATGAACATGAAATGATTTTGAAAGCAATAAAACCATTGTTAAGAACTAAATAAAGATTGATAAAGACAATGGGAAGGAATTATGATGAGGTTATTGAGGATACACACGAGGCCATTGACAAGATCCTAATGGAAACTGAACTTGAGAAGTCTTCACCTCCTAAAACCAAGGTGATTAAGCCTCAAACTATCCTAAGGGGAGATTCATCCAAGCCTACTATAATCAAAATTGATTCACCTAAGGATGGAGAAGATGATAGTCAATTTGTCAGTACAGTAAAGAAACCTGATTTCTTTGTTGTTGGTGTGCCTATGACTTTGGACACCTCACTGGATACTAATGACCCTTTTGAAGGCAATATTGATACTATACCTGATGTTGATAGAAGTAATGGAAAATACATAGAGAAACCAACTAAGGAAGAGACCTCTAAAAGTGGACAACAAATGATCATTACTAAGGTTGAGAAGGAACCTGAGATTTAGACTGAAGTAAAACAAGAAACAATTTCACTTGTTTCTTCAACCTTATTATTGGCAAGTGGAGACAGAACATTGAATACTGATGTGGCAAGCATGGACGAAGATGAATTAATGAAGCTATCCTACATGGAATTTTCTAAAGCAAAAGAGAGATCAGAGAAGAAAAATGAGAAGAAGTCAAGGATATTGGAAAGGGCAGTTGATACTATCAAAAAAATCCTACCTATACCTTTTAATTTCCAAGGAAAGGAAACTACATAGAAATTAAACAAGGCATTAGATGACTTTGATAATCACTATGAGTCTCTGGAGAAGATTGCAGAAGCAAAAGGTGAGAATATTTTTTTGGCAAAGAAGCTAGAGGAAGTGTGCAAGTCTATTGCATGGGACTTGGGAATACTGGGCAATATTGTTTCTGAAGCAAAGGCTTGTGTGGCACATGGAAGGAATTTATATATTGTATAAATCCCATCAGACACCTTTAGAACATTGAGGAAATTATTTCACATGAAAGGAAGACACTTGACAAGCTGGTACACAGTTGTGAGATCTCCTCACACATTGTTTTATAGCTAGATAAGGAAGTGTCCAGACTACTGGACAAGGTAAGTGTGTTGGAAACAAAGAAATGGAGAGTTATGGGAATATTTGGTGTGATGAAGAGTTTAATCACTCCTAAGCTATAAATTCTTGAGATACACCTTTTTAACATAGAGAAAACAAAAAAATCCCTCATAGAAAACATGCCTACCGAGTTGAAGGGAGTAGAGACATCATCATTTGAATTGAATGAAATGATCCATGTGGGTCAAATTTTGGCAAAGAATTGGACTAAAGAGGCGAAGATCTTGGAGATTTCTTTCCAATATTTACTATACATGGTCTGAAATGTTTGGTGAGCAGTTGTACACTTTTTCTATATATACTACATTTTTGTGTACAAATTTGGCATTGATGTCAAAGGGGGGAGTAGTAGATATGAAAAATGGATAGAGGAAAGATAGAGAATATAATTTGGGAGTATTAGAGGAGATATAGAAGAAATAATATGCATATAAAGTAGAGTATGTACTTAGTCATTATTTTGGTATTGAGCACTTAGTCATTTTTCACTAAGTGGTGTTATCAATGCTAAAGGGAGAGATTGTTGGAAAGTGGCCCATTTAGGAGTGTATAAGGTTTGTAATTTATGGATAAACTATATCTATGTATGGTCTCTTGGAGTGGAACACATTTTTTGTGTTAAGGTTTTGTAAAAATTACTAATTCCTGGAAGCAGTTTTCTAAGTACAGGAGTACAGTTTTGAGCAGTGAGCACTATATATGATTAAATATGTCATGTGAGCTTAGAGGAAGGTATTTTGGGATATGGTAGACCTTTAGTTAAGGTCTCTTGAGTTTTGGAGTTCAGAGATGAAAGTTATAGATGATTGAAGTCATGAAAAGATAGTGTACCAACAAGGCAGAGTAGTTGAACAGTTGCAATGATTGAAGGAGTGTAACGTTGAATCCAAACATGATAAGTTGGATTTGGATTGGGTCTTACCATAATTTTGGTAATATATGATCTTCAACTTTGTATTTGATTTTTGGAGAAGAGTTGATCACATTTTGTGATGTATTTGGGAGCCGACTGAGTATGAGATAAAGTATATATATGGAAAGGTTTTGAGAAGCAAAGAATGGATATTGTATGATCAGATGAATTGATGCATTGTGATGTTAGAATCAGAAATAAGGTGATGCAAGCTGCAAATGGAACTACTTAAGCATAGAAGATTCTTCTATAAGTTCATTTTGATAAAGCATTGTAACAGAGACATATTCTAATTGTAAGAGAAGTGTGCTCAGTGTATACCTATAGCAAGGTTTTGTATTCCTTTAACAAGGAAATGTACTAATGTAATACTTAGCTCTTGATAGGGCTAGGTCTCCTAATAGGGACACAATACTTTTAGTGCATATTTTTGGGTATCATCCCCACTGGGGTTTTCCCTTAGCCAGGGTTTCCTTGTGAACAAAATCATGGTGTTATGAGTTGTGTATTTTATATTTATGTTCTTTTCATTTTAGTAATTATTTGTTTAAGATGGAAATTGCTAAATTTATTTTTAAAGTGTTGTAATATTGATTCACCCCCCCTCTCAATATTACTTAATCCTAGCATAAGATGTTCCTAGAAGGGAAAAATTTGTGGAACCCTTTTCCATTTGATGTCAAAGGGGAGAGATTCAAGTGCAAAAATCCCTACCGCCTTAGGGGGAGTTGTGAAGAGGATATTGAGAAAGTTGTATTAAGAAGGTTACTTTTGGGTTGATGGTTTTTCACATAAGTTTTCATCAATGCCAAAGGGGGAGATTGTTTGAATTTTTTTTAGGTGTTGACATTCATGTTTTATCATTGATGTCAACATATGTTCCAGTTGGATGCATTAGAAGTTTTAGAAAGATTGGTTATCACAGGTACAAGCAAGATTGGCAGTTGTGTACGAACAGTGTATGATGTTTTTGTATATGAGAGCACAAATTTGTGTAGAGGGAAGTATGTACACCTTATATATAAGGTTGTAGGATTTAATATTGATGTTTGCATGAGTTACAACTATTTTGGTGAAGAATGGTTACGAAGTAGTGACAGAGGATTATGATAGAGATGGTATCTGAGTTTTTGGGATAACTTGGATGTGAGCATGAGTTATCGTATGTGATCTTAAGGAATGATAAAATTTACATGGGAAAAAAATATTTTTGATTCTTAGATCATGGGATTCCTGATGCTGTCATCTGTGGCGTGTGAACTTGTGAAGACCTATTTGGGGCTGATCACAGAGATGTAATGTGCTTAGTGAATGGTGAGCGTGAATTATGGATCTTTGTGTGTAACTAGTGATTTGTATTTGTTATTTAATTGTTTAAGGTACCATGTGTATCTTAGTAAGGGTCTATGTAATTTTTTGTGCATTGGGTAAGTCTTAATAGGCCAACCTAATTGCTTTTTTTAATTTATATAAAGGAAAGTAGTGACTTGATGTGAAAGAGTATGGATTGGATGTTGCAAGCATGTGGATGCAAGTTTTTCTAGATGTAGAGTAGTTATTATGTTTATAATACACTTGATTGGAACAATATAGGCAAAGAAATTTGCTATCAGTAAGCTCACTATTATAAGTTTGCTTTCATACTTCACTTTGGATAGTGGATCCAGAAGGTGGGTTTAACCTTTACATTTGGACAATGTACTTGGACAGTGAGCTCTTTATTTGATTCAACTCTTAATAGGGATGAAAGGAATCCTAAAAGGGTTGAAAGGAATCCTAACAGGGTTTTTCCTTTAACAGGGAATTTGTACTAGATATAATAATCAACTCCTAACAGGGCTAGATCTCCTAACAGGGATACAATATTTCTAGTGTATTATTTGTGGGTATTAATACCCACTAGGGTTTTTGCTTAACAAGGTTTTACTCGACAATAATTACTTGTGTTATGGTGTTGTTCTTGAAGTGTTCAAATTTTCATTGAGTAATTGGTTTATAATTTTAAATTTTAAATATTTGGGCACACAATTGATTCACCCCCCTCTCTCAGTTGAGTTGATAGACTATTATTCCTAACAAAAATTATAGAAAAACAATGCATGGACTTTACAAGAAGATTAGAGGTAAAATTTGAAAAAATGAAGGAATGTTCAATTATTTTGGTAGCAGCATTAGAGTTACAGGGGGGTGCCCTATATCCCCTGCTTTATTTTCTTTATATATTTTAAATTGGAAGCATTGTTAAGCCAAATAAACAAGAAAGGTATCCTACCAGTTGGTAGGATATGTGATGAAGCTACTCTTATACGCTGACAATCTTATCCCAATTTCAAAAATAATCCATGGGTTGGGAGAACATTTGAAGGCATTGGAATAGTTTTGTTAAGATATTGGGATGCAAGTGTATACTAGAAAGACCAAAGCCAAAACATTTCATTAAATAGAAAAGAGAAAAAAATTGATTTTCTTTCTAGAGGCAACACATAGGAAATTGTAAAAGAATACAAATACCTTGGAATTGAATTCCATGATAAGATCAATTGGGAGACTTTCAAAATGAAAATTATACAAGGAGGATGGAAAGCTTCTTACTTCAGAATAGGTGCAAAAAGGTTAAACTTTGGAGTTGAAAACCCAAGAAAATGCTTTTTAGTTTGCTAGTCACATTAGTTGTCCTTTATGGTTCTGATGTTTGGAGAACAACATTTCCAATTGTAATTGGAGATAGAAATAATGTAGAAGCATCTATCACAAGCATTCTCAAAATAAAAACCACAATCCCTTGTGAAATTCTTTTGGCTAAAGCTATAACTTTTTCATTGGAGCTATCAATGATAACCCAATTGATAAGTTATCTAAAGAAGGTTGAAAAAATGGATGGGAAAAGGTACTAGATTGTAGGGAGAAAAATTGGATAAACAAAAATTGTTTGAGAAAGTGGCACATCAATTTGCATTAACTTTGATGAAGAAATAAAAAATATGTAGCAGAAAAAGTTAGGACTTCTATGGGAACAATATTTCCAACAATTTCACTCTGACATTAATGACCATATTTCCAAATGTCATGAACAAAACACATGTTGACATCAATGACAACATTTCCAAAAAAATCTTCCTCTGTCATTTTTGGAAACCTTGCAAATAATTAGTCATCTATGAACACAACAAGAACACAATACTCTCTTTTTTTCAATGCTTCCCCTTTAGCATTAAAGGAAAAGGGATGTTTAGTACTCTCACAAAGAATATCACCCTTTATGTATTTCATCCTTTTGACATCAATGAAATTAATATCCATTTTCATTTCATTCTTCCCCTTTCTAAAATCCCCCAAATGATCTTTCTTTGAGTTTCCTTTTGAATACATATTACCAAGGAATCTATATGGATGAAAAATAATATAGTCACTATCCCCTCCTAAAAATATTCTTCTCCTTATGTCTTCTTGAGATGCTCCAAATTTTCATGATGTTCCATTGCCTTAATGCCAAGTTCAATTTACACTTTATCCAAATAACATGGTATTGCTACTAGTACCCTATTATTATTGTAGAAAAAGAAACATAAGATTGTTTCCAATAAAAGTGCTCACCCACTTGTATGCTTCCTATCATTAGTATTACCTACCTAATCTACATTTATGTATATTTATAGAGTGAAGTCTTCACCTTTGAAATTCCACAATATAATATCCAAAGTGCTCTTTAAATATTTGAATATTATTTTGATTACTTCTGAACGAGTCTCTTTTGGTACTACTTGAAATTGTGCCACCATGCCTATTTCTTTCATAATGTATTCCCTTGATGTTCTAACATATAGTACATTGTCAACCATTTACTTATAGAGTGTCTAATTATCGAAAGTTCGTATGCCCCATTCTTCTATGTCATAACCATGTTCATCTTTTTTTCCTATATAACATATTTCTCCTTTGATCTTAATAATGATGTTGTAACATAAAGAAATGTTATTAGGAAAACAATAAGGGGTTATAGAGTGGTTACGTATTGAAAAATGCAACCAATTATTTATTACATTCAAAGGAAGATGATCCACTATGCTCAAGAGAGAATGAAGCACTAAGAGGGTGCAATGATCCTTCTTTTTGTAAGGGGGATGTGATTGAATGATGAAAGATAGAGGACAAAATAGACAAAAATGACAAGTTGCACAATATACAGTTTAAAAAAAATAGATAGCTCTATACGACAACCAAAAATGGGGTCTAGAGGTTATAATTGACCTACAAAACTGATTTTAAGTTTTTCTAGAGGGAATATGTTTCTCTAGCCAACTTGTTCCCTACACTTTTGACTATTTTTCAGTCACAAACTCTCCATGAGGTGTTGAACTTCCCAGATTTGATCTAGTGTGAACACCTTTTGTACCCGCACATAGAAAATTAGGAAAATATTGTGTAGAAAGGAATTTTCCTTAGTATAACCATGGTTGTGGAATCAATCTTGAAATAGAAATGAAATGTGTATGAAATGAAAGCTTGTTAATGTAAAGTAGATATTATATTTACAATGTAAATGTATATACCTTCATAAATAGATATAAGGATCGTGATGTCCATGAAGACGCTTGTATATTTCTTGAATATAGTTGGATGTAGTCTTTGAATCTCAAAATGTAGAGAAGAATCAAGGATACCCTTCACAAATGAGTAGATCTACAAATACTCCTCAAAGATATTCAATGTTGTTATGCTTGATTGAGTCTTGCCTTGAAGAATGTACAAATGAATGCAAATTGATAAAGGATATTCTTGATTGAATGAGGTATTCTCTACTTGGTCATCATGGGAGAGAATCTTTGTACAATGGAGATGATTTCCTTCAGGATGCTTTGGATTCTTGAAAACTTGCTTGAGAATGCTTGGATGTGAAATTGTATGAGAGCTCTTGAATTTCAACTTGTCTTATGCCTAAATAAGGAGAAGTAAGTTTCTTTTATACCTTTTACAAAATTTTGGAGCTCAAAACTTGAAGGAAGCTTATGAGAATCTAGGAATCTTGTTAAACCAATGAAATAGTCCCCTGATTTGAATTTTGAGGAAAACACTAGGGAACAGGTTGGCTAGGGTGACCTATTCAACTAAAAGTTTTATGAAACTTATTTTGGGAGTTGAGAAGGAAGAGATAAATCTGGAAATGTAGGTGGTGCAGGATTGGATAAAGCATAACAGACATGAAATCTTTAGAACACTAAAATGGGGCCTAATTGAGCATATAATTATAGGTGCTTACAATTTATGATAGTAGAGATGTATAGGTTATTATTCATTCTATTTTCCTCTACAACTGATTTTCATGTGCTTGTCTTCTTGATCTCATAACCTTGATCATGAAATGTAAGGTATCTCCTTGATCACACATTCAAATAAAACTAAGAAGATTATGTTTCAAACCTATTGGTTCCCAAATCAATATATTGGAAAGCACTAAAAGGATGCCAAGATTTATCTTTGTACTCTCCAACTGACTTGGCCAACTGACATAATTAAACCAAGGCATGGTTGTAATAATCTTCTCTTTAGGCTATGCAAAACCCAGGCGGGTAAACCCCTTCTCTAGTATTCTCCTAAATCAGATCTTTTTATTGCATATTTCAATCTAAAGTCCTTTGAAAATCTTTAATTCCAAAGTGAAACTACTTAGAATGTAAGAGTAAGAACTCCTTATCACCCATTGAATTAATCCTATTTGGTTTTTCCTCTAATATACCTTTACTAAATCAAAATAAAATAAAAATACTTATCAATTTTAGACATTATTGACTCCTTTCAATAGGCACAGACTATTATGAATAACAGTCCACAAGAAAACTAAGAGGGGGGTGAATAAGTTGTGATATAGATTATTAAACTTTAAACTTTATAAACCAAATCTGCAAATATAAATGATAACACAGTAAATGCCAAAACCATAACACAATATTTGTTGTCGAGGAAACCATGTTAAAGGTAAAATGCCGGTGGGAATTAACACCCACAAATAATGTACTAAGAGTATAGTATCCTTGGTAAAATATTTAGCCCTATTAGGAGCTTGTTACAACATTACAGTACATAGTCCCTATTAGGAGATAGACCCTATTAGGAGTCAAGAGAAATAGTAGGCTCACTGCCAAGGCACACTTCCCAAAGAAGGTTAAAGCCACCCTGAAGGATTCAAAATTTGAACAAGTGTATATAGAAAATATACAATCCAGTGAACTGTCTGATAGAAACTTTCTTTTCTTGGTCAGTTCCAATGAAGTACTCTTCTCATGAACTCTGCTCTACATTCAACAATCAAAAAAGCTTCACAAATTTCACTTCTCTTCCTTTTAATCTCTATCATACCTTTTCAAAAGAAAAGATCACTCATATATACCCTCTTACAATAATTCATTAGGTCAACCAATTAAACTTTCCTAATATACAAATAATTAATCAGTTTGGCCAATTAAGGATTTCCTATGTACAAATAATTATATAACACCTTGCTAAGATACACAAGCTATCTACAACAAGTAAACATCAAATATAATCCATCACTTAAACTTCTAGATCTGTAATCCACACTCATAATTCATTTTACACGCTACATGTCTGAAGTCGGCCAACAATAAGGTCTTCTCCAGAATACACGTCACAACTAACATCGCTAGTCATCAAACAACAATCAAACTCAACCCATTATTCAAACATATGTCAAATGTCCACCAATAAGCTTGCTTCATTAGAAATATCTTCACCAGAAATATATACCCAAAACACAAAGACCTGCTCTAGCCAGAATCATAGTTACAGTCTAGAAACCAGTTTTCACCAAATCAACTGTAACATCCGCAATATGAAACATAAATCCAAGCGACCTTAGGAGTAAGGTCAAAACACATTCTTCTTCATAAATCCAACTTTGATCATTCTGAATCATCTGTACAGTGTCTGTACACTTCTGTCAGTCAAGTAACCAGTCTGTCTTCTCCATAGAAATATATGTTGACATTAGTGACAAAACATGAATATCAACAGCATGATCAGTACCCAAAACTGATATCATCCAACAATCTCCCCCTTTGGAATTGATGGAAACATATGGAAAAATCCATATGCATCAACCCAAAATTATTCTCTCTTAATATAATCTTCTCAATATCCTCAACACAAATCTCTCAAAATAGTAGAGATTTTCACATATATTCCTTCCCCCTTTGGCAGCAATGGAAAAGGGTTTTGTAACTCATCTGTAGTCTTCTGTAAGGTTTAGCTTTTTCAAATCTTCATATCCATCAACTAGGTGCAAGATCACCCAAATGTACTCCATAGTATTCTCCTGCAATCACTCCCCTTGAGGAGTAGATCCATACATCAAGTCCAGAGAATGATATAGCTCTGAGATCCACTAGACTGATGCATATATGCATCATTTAATTACCACTAGGAGGGGCCATAACCCCAAGCATGCCTCTGAGATATTCAAAATCTTTTTTTAGCAAAGGTTTAGTAAATATATCTACTATATGTTCTTTTGTGCTAATATACTCTAGTTTAATCTCTTTATCTGCTACCTTCTCCCTCAATAAATTATACTTAATAGAAATATGTTTAGTCTTTGAGTGCATTACATGATTCTTCAACATATTCACTGTGCTAGTGTTATCACAATGGATAACCACTGGTTTTTCACAAATTATTCCAATGTCTTTCATCATTTGTTTCATCCAAACAACTTGCATACAGTTTATTGTAGCGACAACATAATCTGACTTAGTAGTAGACTGAGCAATATAGTTCTTCTTCTTGCTCAACCAAGAAACCAGTCTTTTCCTAAGGAAAAATGAACCACCACTTGTACTTTTTTTGTCATCCACATTACCTTCCCAATCAACATCAGTATAAGCCTACAAAGTAAAATATTCTATTTTTTCATACCACAATCCATATTCTATTGTCCCTTTCAAATATCTGAAAATTCTTTTTACAGTAGAAAAATGTGTCTCTTTAGGATCTACCTGATATCTAGCCACAATTCCAACTACATTGGTAATATCTGGTCTAGTGTGAGTTAGATATTGTAGACCTCCAATCATCAATTTTTACTTAGTTTGTACAACACTTTGAGTCTCATCACTATTATTCAGTTTGTTTCCAGTCACCATAGGTGTCCCAACAGGTTTACAATCTTCCATTCCAAACTTTTTCAACATTTCCTTAAGATACTTGGTCTGAGATATAAAAATTCCATTCTTACTCTGATTAATTTTCAAACCAAGAAAAAATTTCATCTCACCAATCATTGACATCTCAAATTTATTTTCCATTCCTTTATAAAATTTCTTACTCATCTTATCGTTGCCTCCAAAAATGATATCATCAACAAAAACTTCTACAATTAAGATTCCATCTTCATCAGTTCTCAAATATAAATTACTATCTGCATTACCTTTTATGAAACCAAGACAAAGTAGATATTTGTCTAGTCTTGCATACCATGCTCTTGGCACCTGTGTCAGTCCATACAGTTCCTTCTTTAGTCTGCAAACCATGTTTTCATCATCTGTCAAAGGAAAACCATCAGGTTGCTCAATGTAAACTTCTTCTTCTAGATCACCATTCAAGAATGCTAACTTCACATCCATTTGATAAACCTTAAAGTCTTTATGTGCAGCATAAGCAAAAAATAATTTCACAGCTTCCAATCTAGCAATAGGAGAAACTATTTCTTTGTAGTCTATGCCTTCTTATTGTGAATATCCTTTACATACCAGTCTTTCCTTGTTTCTTACCACTCTCCTTCCTCATCCATATTATTTCTGAAAAACCATTTGGTACCAATCACATTTCTATTCTTAGGTCTTGGAACCAATTCCCAAGTATTGTTTTTATTTATCTATTCAAGTTCTTCCTCCATATCTCTAGTCCAAGATTCATTTCTACATGCTTCATCAGTAGTCTTTGGTTCAATTTGAGAAATCAAACATATGTCATCTCTAGCTCTAGATCTATTCATCATACCTTTAATTACATCCCAAATAATTTTATCTTCAGGATGATTCTTCTTAACATACCTTGGTGTCTTCAGTGTCTCAATAGCTTCAGTCTGTTCATCTTCAATCTCATTGTCAATCATAAAATATTCTTTAGGTTCAATAGTAACCTCTTTCATTTCTTTAATCTGACCACATTCATACATCCTTTCCTGAATCTGAAGCTTTTCATCTATCCTCATATTGGTTCTTTCAATCAACTTTCTCAATCTCAGATTGAAACATTTATATGCTTTACTCTTAGTGGAATAACCAGGAAAGATTCCTTCATCACTTCTAGCATCAAACTCTCCTATCTCATCAGCTCTCTTGATATAAAATTTAGTACCAAATATTCTGAAATATTTTATAGTAGGTGTATGATCAAACCATTATTCATAAGGAGTCTTACTTGTACCTTCTCTGATCTTAATTTTGTTTAGGATGTATACAACAGTCCCAACTACTTCTCTCAAGTGAACATGTGACACATTTCCTTCCAGCAACATAGTCCTTATAGCATCTAATATAGTTTTGTTTCTTCACTCTGCTATCCCATTCTGTTGTGAAGTTCTAGGGTCTGATGTTTGTTTGTATATTCCATGCTCTTCACAGTATGTATTAAATAGCTTTGATGTAAACTCTCCTCCTCTGTTTGATCTTAAACACTTTATCTTCAAACCAGATTCATTCTCAACTTTTGCTTTCAATAACTTGAATTTTTCAAATGCTTCAGATTTCTCTCTTAAGTATTTAACCCACATCATTCTAGAAAAGTCATCAAAAAATAGCATAAAATACCTTTCACCATAGTATTATCTTGTTTGTGTAGGACCATATAGATCTGTATGCACCAGATCCAACTTCCGTTTTGCTGAATAAGCTTTTCTTTTGAAGGTGCTTCTAGTCTATTTCCCCATAACATACTCTCAACAGATAGTGTTAAATGGCTTTACATTTTTAGGTAGATCTCTTATTGCTTTAGTCATACTTGCTTTCACAATATTATCAAATTTAACATGAAAAAATCTTTTGTGCCATAACCAAATGTCATCAACCTTTGCAATAAAATAAGAAGCTTCAGATGTGTTCAATTCAAATACACTACCTTTGGATTTAGTACCAGATATGATCAAATCTCCTGATTTTGTTCTGATAGAGCATTTCCCATCAATTAATTTCAATTGATAACCCTCATCTACTAATTGTCCAACACTCAATAGATTATGCTTAAGTCCATCAATAAGTAATACATTGTCAGTATTAGTATTTCCATCCAAAGAAATAGATCCAACTCCAATAATAAGCTTAGGATTATTTTCATCAAATCTGACAACACCACCATCATGTCTTTTCAAACTCACAAATTTGTTTTTATCTCCAGTCATATGATGTGAAAAACCACTATCTATAACCCATTCAGATTTATTTTCAACTTGGGATAATAAGGCTTTTTCTTCATGCACAGGTTCATCATCCTTAATAGCAATAAATTTGATTTCATCATAGTCACCATCATCATTATCAAATATACCCTCACTAGCATAATAAAATTCCTTGTCTTTTGAATAATTAGACTTGAAAAACTTAGGTTTGTGTTTTGGAACTCTTGTAGGACATCTAGATGCAAAATAACCAATCTTGTTACATGAAAAAAATTTCAAAGGTAATTTTCCTTCAAATTTTCCCTTACCTCTCTTTTCTCTTCTAGCAATCAGTGCCACAAATTCATCTAGCTTTCTTTCTTCTTCTTGTATCTTTTCTCATTCATCAACATAGGCTCCAAGTTCTTCCCTTAGGTCATTGCTGCTGGTGCTTGCATTTCTAGATAAGGTATTTTTATTCTTGTGCACAGTTTCCTTGAATGCTGACTACTCTAGGTAAAGTGTCTTCCAATTTTGCGGCCTCAAATGTAGTTATCTTTCCAATCAAATCCTCTTTGGTGAAGTTTGGTGTCAAAGGTATAATCTCCTTTATATCTTGTACTTTGGTTCTATATGCAGGTGTCAAGGATATGAGTATCTTCACAATCACTTCTTCCTGACTATAAGTACCAACAGAGTTTCTAATTCTAGTAACCAATTTAGTAATTCTCTGTCCATATGCCCTAATGTTCTCATCTTTTCTCATCTTCAATGATTCCATTTTTGTCTTCCAGTTTTGTAGCTTTTCCTTCTTTGTAAACTTATCTCCAATTTATAATGCTTCCAATCTTGTCCAGATCTCATGTGCAGAATCCAAGTCCTTTACTTCAGTGAATTCTCCTTCTGAAAGTGTGCTAATCAAAGATTCCCTTGCAACCATATTACATGAAAATAAATTCTTTTGATCTTCAATAGCCTTCTCTGATTCATCCTTAGTCGCTATATTTTCATTCTTCTTTGTGATCATCAAGTAATCAATTCCCAGACATAGAAAATGTGTTCTCATCTTGTTCTTCCAACTGTCAAATTTTCTAGGATCAAACTTCAAACTATCCTTCCTGTAGTAAGTCATCTTTAGGATCACCTCAAGTTGTTAAAATTTCTCTCTAAGGACCACAAGCTCTGATACTAATTGTTAGGAATAATAGTCCACAAGACAATTGAGAGGGGGGGTGAATCAGTTGTGATATAGATTATTAAACTTTAAACTTTGTAAACCAAATCTTTAAATGTAAATGATAAAATAGTAAATTCCAACACCATAACAAAATTATTTTTGTTGAGGAAACCCTGTTAAAGCTAGAACCCCAGTGGGAATTAAAACCCACAAATAATGTACTAAGAGTATAGTATCCCTGTTAAAAGATTTAGCCCTGTTAGGAGCTTGTTACAACATTACAATACATATTCCCTATTAGGAGACATGCCCTATTAGGATTAAAGAGTAATAGTAGGCTCACTACCAAGGAAAACTTCCCAAAGAAGGTTAAAGCCACCCTCAAGGATTCACTATCCGAATGAGTGTCTATATAAAATATATAATCTAGTGAATTTTCTGATAGCAACTATCTTTGCTTGGTCAGTTCCAATGAAGGCAGTTGGAATTTTGGAAAGATATCAAGAAAATCCTAAAGAGACTCATCTTGATGCTATAAAGAGAATATTTACATATCTAAAAGGGACAATGGAATATGGCTTATGGTATGAAAAATCTAATGATTTTGTTTTGCATGCTTATACTGATGTTGATTGGGCAGGAAGTGTTGATGATAGAAAGAGTATAAGCTGTGGTGGATTTCTCCTCGGGAAAAGGTTGGTTTCTTGGTTAAGTAAGAAGAAAAATTCTATAGCTCAGTCTACTACTGAATCAGAGTATGTTGCAACTACAATAAATTTCCCACATATTGTTTGGATGAAGCAGATGTTGAAGGACATTGGGATAAATTTGAAGAGCCAGTGGTTATTCATTGTGATAACACTAGCATAGTGAATATGTCAAAAAATCCAATTATACATTCAAAGACAAAACATATTTCAATTAAGTATCATTTTTTGAGATACAAGGTTGCAGAGAAGGAGATTAGATTGGAGTATATCAGCACAAAGGAACAAATAGTAGATATATTTACAAAAAATTTGCCAAGGGACACCTTTGAGTATCTCAGAGGTATGCTTGGGGTGAGAGACCTTCCTTTTGAAAAATAATTGAGGTTGGAATGCACTAGTCTAGAGGATTTCAATGTTATATCATTTCAAGTACTTGATGTATGGATTCACTCCCTAGGGGGAGTGATCGTAGCAACAAAATATCGAATAGGTTATTTCCCACATATGACCCAAAGAAAGAAATGATGGAGTTCATGGTTGTTATGCCCCCAACTAGAGATAAAAATCCACCAGAGAGTCAGATAGATCTAGCTGAATTTCAAGTTAGCACCCTCCAAATGGATTTATCAAAAATTAAAAATGTGGACAAGATAAATCTATTGAAAATGAACGACCAAGTTGTCTACAGCTCAATGATGAAGTTGAAGAGAGAGAATTGAAAGCTTCAGGGAAGTTAGGTGTTTGTGCACCTAGTTGTAACAGGCCTGAAGATTTGAAAAAGATACACATTGTAGAGGAAAGAGATATAGTTATGGAACCCTTTTCCATTAATTTCAAAGGGGGAGATATTTAGTGAAGAGATTCAGTGGAAAATCCCTATTGTTTTAGGGAAAGTTATGAAGAGGATATTGAGAAGATTGTACTAAGAGTGGTACTTTTGAAATGATGGATTTTTTCATGTGTTTCCATCAATGAAAAAGGGGGAGATTGTTGTATTTGGATTTTTTTGGAGATGTTGGCATTCATTCTTTTTCATTGATGTCAACATATGTTTCAGATGAAGGCAGATAGACTGGTTATCACTGGTGCATGGATGAATGATAAAAGTGTACGGACATTGTAGGAATGTTTTAGAGTATGAGAAGATGGGGATGTGCACATGGATAAGCCTTGATCTTATATCTAAGGTCACTTGAGTTTATATTTATGTTTGTTTGAGTTACAATGATTTTGGTGAAGACTTGCAGAATAGTGATAAAGAATTATTACAGAGCTAGTCTCTAATTTGTTTGGATAACTTAAATGCGAGCATGATTCATGTTATGCAAGCTTGGAGAATATCAGGAGACATGTTGAGAATTTTTTTTTTATGATTCTTGGATCGCAAGACTCTTGGTGATGTCAAATATGGCGCGTGTTATGGAGAAGCTATTTGGGGATGAATTCAGTGATGTAGCGTGTATTATGGATAGTGAGCGCGGATTATAGATCTTGGATTATATTTGATGAATTGTAATTGATGTTTACTTGTTATAGGTACTATGTGTAGCTTAGCAAGGGGTTATGTAATTATTTGTGCGTTAAGGAATTATTAATTTGCTAACCTAATTTATTATTATAAAATTGTATAAAGGAAAGTTGTTTTCTTGATTAGGAGAGTGGACAGTGGAGTGTGGAAGATGCAAAATTTTATTTTAGAAGTCTGCTAGATGTAGAGAAGAGATTGTGATTGACGAGATTCATTGGAAATATTTAAGAAAAGTTGTTGCTATCAGTTAGTTTATTGGATATGATACCTTTGTATATCTGTATCTCAAACAGTGATTCCTAAAGGTGGATTTAACCTTCTTTAGGCAGTGAGCCCAGTGTTTCTCTTGACTCCTAATAGGGTCTATCTTTTAACAAAGACTGTGTACTGTATGTAATAATCATCTCCTAATAGGGCTAAATCTCCTAACAGGGTTAAATATCCTAATAGGGATACTATTGTTACCCAAATTTTCCTCATCTGGTAAAATTGGCTACATGTGGAGTAAAACGAGGCTCCCAAAAGGGTTGAGCCCAACCTGTAAAGGACTTTGGGTTTCTGGTTTTGGTCATGTCCTCTGCATACCTGTTCAGTCCCCCGTTCTACCTTGACCATGAAAATAACCTAATTATGAAATCCTAAGTGTTTCATGGTAAACCCTAGCTCGACCATTTCTCACTCTATTTTCCCATTACCTTTTTTAGGTCACTTAAGTTCTTAAAAGTTCCATGTGCACTTTTTAGCATTACCTTTTGTCTCTAAGTTGCATGAGGAAGACAACATATTCTATTTTACTCGGTGACCCCAAGATTTCCCTTTAGTCACGTAGTCTCCCAATATAAACCAAGGTTAATAAAGTAGCATGAGGTACTACGACTAAGTGTTTTCTTAACCCACGAATGTAGCCTGAGTAAAGTGGGATAAGGTTAAGTCCTTTTCAGTCGAGAGGTCTTGTGATTAACTATAGGGGTAAGAATCCTTTATGAGACTTTGAGATTACCCAGTTGTTAGGTCTGCAGATTCTCTGTGGTCAAAAGCGGGTTAAGTAAGGTCAGTACTAATATAGGTGACAGTGGAGACAAGGAAATAGTAAACAAATGATAGGGGAATGCGTGTCTTGATGGGCCCATATTTCACACCCCTTCAGTCTCTAGGTCTCATAACCACGATGGGATATTCTATTTTGTCTTATGACTATGAAATCACCTTTGTTGTTGGGTCTCTGAAAGGATGTAGAGTTAATAAAAAGACAAGGAGATTATAAGGCTACATCATCACTGAGTCTCGTGATATAACTAAAGTTAAAGGGAACAGTTGGGAGATTCAGCAACAAGGAAGGAAAAGGTGACCCAAGATTATAATACGAAGCCTGGGTAGAGTAAAGTCATCTATGGCTATGTTTCAAAGTAAAGTTAGATTTTGATCTTAGTTGTTGATGTAGGTATTTGTGCCAGCTATGACCATTGTCATACAAATATTTAAAAATTCAAATATCCTTGTAGATCAGATTTTAACAGTTATGGTAGAACTGATTGGCAGAGGATTAGATGGATAAGGGGTGACCCTTCAGGAGGAGTAAGGGGTTGAGTCAGCTTTTTTGAAGGGGCAATCTGATTTATGGCATTATTCTTTGCAAATAGTATGGTAAATTTGACCCAAGATAGGTTTCCTAATTAAGACCTCATTCCATGTATTTTTGACTGGTCTTCTTTCTGTTAGAAACACTGAGAGGGGAGGGGGGGTGAATCAATGTTTGTCTATTAAATATATTTTAGCACTTTATACATAAATCAACTATACATTCAATGAAGCTTAACGAAAGAACTCATAGTACATGATATGATTATGGGGAAACCTTGATCAGAGGAAAACCTCGATGGGAATTAGTACCCACAAATATTGCACTATTATAATGAACCTGTTAAAGTTCCTTTTCCCTGTTAGGAGTAGTATTTACAATGCAAGTGAAATGACCCTATTAGGAGTCTATTAAAAAACCCTGTTAAAGGTATATGGCTCACTACCAGAGCTCACTGCTCAATAGGATGAAGGCTACAACCTTCTGATAGTTGATATACACTATATCAAAGGTGAACTATTGTAATGACACTATTGTCTGATCAGTTCCATGTATGTGCTGATGCTCTTACTCTCTTAAAGAGATTTATCTCATACTGACTTCATTATACTACTCTTCTATATCTTTCTCATGCATATCTTTTGACACTTGTAACATAACTTTACATTACATACTTATATGTTCATGCCTGAATAGATGCGACTCAAAACAAGACTATAGTCGGCCCTAAAAACATAATACACAATGCTTCCAAACAAATTGGCTTAAGCGTGTTTACAACAATAATAATTACATCATTACAAACATAGTATCATAGGTGCTTGGCCTTTACATAACAAAATAATATACGTTGATCAAAACACTAGTCGGCTTTCATGCTCTGTCTTTTGGACTACTGGTGTACTGATCTATCTATAACTTCTCCATACTATCATTCCATACCATGTGTGTCTAGACTTAGTATGTACATGAAGCATAGAACATATATCTGAATGCACATACTCTGATTCATTCACTCACACATGCGCTGATGTGCTGATCATTGTATAACTCTGTCTGTCCTATTTTCCATACTTAGTCATTTTGTCTTCTAAGTTTTCTTAGAAAGAAACTTAATATGAATTTTTTTCCATGATGAAAACAAAAAATAAGTCATGTATCCTCAGGAATTCAACTTTCCAACAATCACCCCCTTTGTCATTTATGGCAACAAAGGAATGTGGCCAAGTTTCTCAAAATGACTTAATCACAAAAAACTATCTATCATAGAATCTTTTAATATATACATATACTGCTCCCCACATATAAATGTTCTCTATTACTCCCCCTTTGAAATTAATGACAAAGGTGTCCAAAACTTGTAAGTCTTCTAGATACTTACTCCATGTAAACATCAGGGTACACAACCTAAAGAGATTGGATCTATTTCTGCTAGAATACCTTCATTGTATCAACTGTCTGAAGATGCATGCATAAGGCATATGTCAGCTTCTCCATCTTTATCAAATCCATGCAGGGACCTTGATCATATGTCACAATGGTGGCATCAATCTATTTGATGTTCTCATTCAAAATTGCTTCTCATTCAAAATTGCTAGAGAGGGCGCAAGTACATTTCTCAATTGAGTTTGTCTTACTCTTATCTTACTGATCTTCAACTTAGCCTTTTCAATCTTGTCCAACTGACCTTGATAGGAATTGTTATAGATGTTCATGTACTTGGTAGATGTTTCAACTAATTTTCTGATAGTGTCCACCATGATCTCTGCCTCTTCTATCTTTTTGATATGTTTAGAGGTGAACTTCACTCTGTCCATGCAGTTTGCTAGAACTTTCTTACCTTTGGCTGCCAACTCTTTCAATATAGATTGCCCAATCTTTAAAGATTTTAAGTTTAAGGTAAAATTCTTTACCATTTCATTTAATCTCTCCTTTTTATATTCATCTTCTGCAATTCTAGTAGTAGAGTTTACTAGGTCTGTAAAGTGTGCTTTGAAGCTTGTTAGAATGCTGTCGACATCTTCAACTGATTAAATTTTCACTACTTTCTTGTCTGCAGGAACTAGATCATTCAAGATGTTTACCAATTCCAAGAAAAGAGGGTTCCTCATAACCTATTTTTCTTTGGCCTTTTCCATAGATAGAACGCTGAGCTTTATTAAGTCCTCTTCTCCACACGCATCTAGACTTGCTGAGTCAGGAGTTAACCTTGACAACAATGAAGTAGATGGTGAAGTGGATGGAGTGAATATAGTATTTTGACTGGTATCCATGCATTCTCTCTTTACAGGTATCTCCTTGACTGGTGTCTCATTATCTTGAGCATCTTTCTCTTTATTCAAGTCTATTGGATCATTTGAGGGAACTTCATCTTGTTGTACAGATGTATCATCAGTGCACATCTCTTCAGTGCTTACAAATGATTTATCAACTTTGTCCATGTCATTGTCAGATGCTGTCATGGATATATTTATATTATCAACCACTATAGTATCTTCTGAGTCTTTTGCTGTATCAGAAGTTATTGTTAGTGAGGGTGCTGAAACTTGTGGACCTGTCATAGGTGCATTTTGAATCACTGGTTCTGTAACCTGTTTGGGAGGAGCTGGAGTTACCTTAGTTGTAGGCATCATTGATGGATCATGTGTCTATCCATAAACACTTGTGCAAATGCCTTTTCAGTTTCTTTTCCTATCTTCTCATACTCTTTGTTCATAATCTAAAGAGTCCTTGTCTTGGTTCTGAGATGAGGCTTCACCAGATCTAATAGAATTACCTTCTCATCATGTGAGCATATAGGGATAATATTATCCAATGTTTCTTCTCTTATCCTCATGTCTTCCTCATTTGCATGTCTCTTCATTATTTCTAGTATGTTCCATAGCTTATCAAGTATCACTGTCTTAAGTTCAAGAACTGACTTCTTAAACTTAATCATGTGAGATATGATCATAGAATGTATCTCAGTTTTATCAATCTCTTGATACTTTTCATAGACCTTAGAAATTGTGTCTAGTCTACCTTCATTAAAAATCATGTTCTTTAAGACATTTAATTAGAATAGGTCTTAATCCTACCTCAGGAGGAGCTTGAGTTTTCCTTGCTGTGCTCAGTGTGTTCCTTGAGGATGGGTGATTTGTGGGCACTTGCTTCCTTCCTCTAGACTTCTTGCTTGGTATAGAAGGTGGAGATGAGTCTAGGTCAATGGTGGTAGAGGGCACAGAGATGATCTCTATTTTCTTCTTCTTCTGGATGTCATTAGTCTTTTCAAGATCTTTTGCTATCTTGGCTTCTCTAGCTTTGTCAAGATCTTCTTGAGTGACTCCATGAACTCTTAGAATGCTAGATGTAATATTAGATGGCTTTCTTTTTTTATCAACACTATATAATATAGAATCAACTACATTATTCTTCTCTTTGTAAGTGCCCCATCTAGGCTCATTGGGATCTTTGGGTGCAGACAAAAGGACCTGTGCATATACTTCCAATACATGTTCCTCCACTTCATACCCAAGTGGATGAATCCATTTAGTTCTAGGCTCAACTGCCTCCATGCAAGTGCAGTCAGTCTCTACCATGAAGCATATGGTTTCCTTATACTTTTCAAC
>MU228010.1:3182768-3271034 GCA_018584345.1 Thuja plicata
GTAATAACTGAGAGGGGGGGGGGGGTGAATCAGTGGCTACAAAAATATTCCAATTAATCAACCCAAAAACATAGTACCAAAATATTAAGCCTCTAGTTATCTTCAGTCCTACAAGATATATGCCTTAAAATATACTTATCAAATAACCACTGCTCATAGTTACCTTTTAAAACTTATTCTTTATGTTTATCGAATAGCAGTCTTTCAATTTACCGAATGACATTAAATAGCTTAGTGTATGTCGATTAAGGGGAAAACCACTTGGGATTGGTAACAAAAAATTTTCACTCTTCTGAAGTGAGCTTGGTGAAGAGCCAACCCTATTAAAGGTGACAAACACACTGTTAGGTGTGACCTTGTTAGAGGGTTTAAAAGATCAGTTTGTCACTTGATTTCAGACATCTCTATGATACCTTCTATGACCAAACTGGTGCAGGAGCACCCTCAAGTTCATCCATTTCAAGCACACCAGTGGACCCAAATACAAAGGGTTAGGATAGTGACTGGATCTAGGATCCAATGTCAATCACAAAGTCCTATTTGTAAGGCAAGGTGACAATAGGTGTTGTTATAAACCTAGTTGTCTACCTTAGCCATTTTAGAAAATTTTTAGTTATGTTGGGATAGAATAGTCTAGGAGGCCTAAAGAAAGTTGGAATTGTTAATCTAACATTTATAAGGTCCGAAGTGGATTCTAGGTTTAGAAATTTACAAGATTGTTGACAATTGACAACTTTTGTAAAAAGTTGTCAATGTTGTCAATGTTGCATAATGCAACTTTTGCAAAAAGTGCAAGATTTGAATCCCAATGTTCACAACCACTTTTGTTAGTTGGAACTGATTGGGAATTGTATGAAAAAGGTTGAGAAACATTTCTCCAGGGTTGGAGGGAATCTATTGTAAGAACTTTTATGCAAATCAATAAAATCAAACTATTTTCCTGCAAAATCTGACTGTAATTTGAGCTGTACGATTATGTACAGACACTCATGAATCACTGAAGGAATTGGAAAGTTGGCATGCTGTCTTATGGGATTTTTTCAAGTGTTTTTAAGTCTTGAAACTAAGTAGAATCAAAGTTATCCATTTTTGTGTAGCCACTGGTCGCAGGAAGGCCCTAACTAGGGGTTCGAGACAAATTTCCTCTTTCCTAGAGATTCCACCATGGGAACAATCTAAGACTTTGTGGAAAGGAAGGAGGGGGAATTTATTTTAATATTTTTTGGTCTCGTACTAGGAGGTAGTCAATGGAGAGAGCAATGACTAAACCCTCTGGATAGGCATGTAGATGTGATTGTCCAGAATTTGGGTTTTGAGGCACAACTCGACCCAGGGGTGGAATGGAGACCTAAATCCTTGGATTTAGAAGTTTTGTGTGATCCCACAAGTGTTCCAATTGGAAATATTTTAAATTGAATCAATATTAAATAACTTTCTTTGTTAAAGTTACCTAATAGCCCAATTAGGCCTAGGAGAGAATTGAGGACAACATGAGTTAGGGGATTGGTCAAGAGCCCTAACTTGGAGGGTGTTTTTGGTGGATGGATTGAAGAGTTTTAGGGTGCTCAAGAGTTTCTTTGGTGGAGTTACAAGTTATTTGGTTTCAAGAGTCCACATTTTATCCTTGTAGCCCTAGATAGGCTTAGCTGCCTAAATAGAGTTTGAGAGTTATCTTTGTGTGTGATTTGTGTTTCATAGAATCTAAGTTTGATGTCTAGCATTGATAGAACCTTTCTTCCATCCCTAAATTAGTTGGTTCTAGTTGTTTCATATTTGTCCCTTAAGGGTGTTTAATATTAGGTGGAAGATCTAATCTTATCTTTGTGGGTATTGGGAACTATTGAAAGAGCCCTATATTGTATGGGGGTAAGGGGTATTGTGAACCTCTAGGTGTTTATTATTGATATAGTTTTGGGCTATGCTTCAAATGGTATCAGAGAAACTAGTAGATCTTTGGAGAAAGAAAAAGTTGCAGTCATGTTAGAAGGTGGAGATGACATTGAACTTCCTAATAGGATGACCAATGCTGCACTACTAAGGGTGGTGAAAGAGTATGATGCCGAGAGGAAGTTGATGAAGATAGAGATGGAAAATCTTAAGGAACAAGTCAGGAAAGGACATAGTGGTAAATCTGAGGTTGAAAAGGAGGGGAGTGATGAAGAGACCCTTTGGAAGGAGGAAGAAGAAGAGATCCCTATAGAATAGAGGCTATTCCTAAAGACTTTGAAATTGATGGAGAGAAGGACCATGGATACTAAGCTTGATCTTCCTATTTACAATGGGAAGATGGATCCAGAGTAAGTAATGGATTAAATTGATGCACTCACTAGTTTCTTTGACTGTTAGGAGATACCAGAGCATCAAAGGGTCAAGATAGAAAAGTCCAAGTTGAAGGGGTTTGCCCTAACTTGGTGGAATTTTACTCAAGAAGAGAGGGTGAACATGCATAAGAATCCAGTGAGCAGATGGAAGAAGATGGTGACCTTGGTGAAGGAAGCCTATGTTCCTGAAGACTATGAAATTCAACTTTATAGAAAGAGATAGAATTTAAGACAAAAGGAGATGGAAATCTCAAGCTAAAATGAAGAATTCCATAAACTAACTATGAAATCTAAGTTAGTGGAACCAGAATATGTTAAACTTTCTAGGTATATGAAAGGTTTAAGGATAAATATCCAAGATGACCTAAGTCTATGTTCTCCTACCACAGTCCATAAATGCTTTCAATTGACATTGAAAGTGGAGGAAAATCTCAAGAGGAAGAAAGATCCAGGTGGGAGAGGAAGAGGCCAGAGAAACTTTGGCAATAGAGGAAGAGGGAGAAGAAGTGGCATAGGACAAACTCCTAGAAATTTTAGAGAAACCAGTCATAGAGAAATCAGTCAAGAGAACTCCTTTGGGGAAGGTAGTTATAAAGGTTCCTATAGAGGAAGGAGAGGATATTCAAGGAGAAGATTTGGAGGGAGAATTTTAGGACCTCCAAGGTGTTACAGATGTAACCAACAAGGGCACTTAGTATCCAAGTGTCCAGAGAAGGCAAGTAATCAGGCAGAGAGAAGGGAAAACATGGTTAGAGAAGAAGAGAACCAAGGAGACAATACACATGGGTATTATGCACCACCTAAGGATGGATAATTCCTCATGATGAGGAGGAAATTGTTGAAGGATCCAAGCACTCAAAAACCCCCTCAGAGGAAGAGTCTATTTAGGAACACCTGCAAAGTGGGAGACAAAGTTTGCAAGATGGTGATTGACAGTGGGTCTATGGAAAACTTGGTGTTAGAAGAAGTAGTAAATAAATTGAAGTTGATAATGGTGCCCCATCCAAATGCTTACAAGGTGTCATGGCTCATAAAGAAGAAAAAAAATGTCATAGAAGAGAAAGCTTGGGTGGAATTCCAACTTGGGAAGTACAAAGATAAAGTTGTCCGTGACATTGTTCCAATGGATGCCTACCACTTGCTACTTGTGAGACCTTGGAAATATGATGTGGAGGATCACCATGATGGAAGGTTGAGCACATACACAATAAACTAAAAAGGTGAAAAGGTAACATTCTTACCACTGTCTGATTCTGCAGGAGAACAAAATGATTCTAAATTTTTGCTTGTAGGTGAAAGGGAGTTTTTGAAAACTTTGAAAGAAGAAAAGACCCATTGCTATGCCCTAGTCATTCTACCCAAGGATGACAAGCCTAAGAAGGTTGAGAAAGAGATAAAGCCCTTGAGAAGAGTAGGCACTAAAGACTTTCCAAATGAGTTGCCCCCAATCAAAGACATAAGCCACAATATAAACTTGATCCCAGGAGAAACCTTACCCAAAAAAGAAGCATATAAGTTGACTCTAGAGAAAAATAAGGAGATGGAAAGTCAGATTCAAGAAATCTTGGATAAGGGTTTAATCAATATGAGTCTTAGTCCTTGTGCAGTACCTGCTCTTTTAGCCCCTAAGAAGGAAGGCACATGGAGATTGTGCACTGATTCTAGAGAAATAAATAGAATCACAATTAGGTATAGATTTCCCATGCCTAGGATAGAGGATCTATTGGATCACTTAGGAGGTGAAAGGTAATATTCTAAGGTATATTTGAAGAGTGGCTACCACCAAATAAGGATTAGGGTTGGTGATGAGTGGAAGACTGCTTTTAAAACCAATGAAGGTTTGTATGAATGGAGGGTGGTGCCCTTTGGCCTATCAAATGCTCCTAGAACATTCATGAGGCTCATGAATGAGGTTCTCAAACTATTCCTTGGAAATTTTTTTATATTATACCTTGATGACATCCTTATCTTTAGTAAGAATAAGGAAGAACACTTAGAACACCTTAACTTGGTCTTGAAGAGGCTGCATGAAGAAAATCTTTTCATAAATTTGGAAAAATGTGGTTTTATGCAAGAAGAACTTGTTTACTTGGGATTTGTGATTTTAGGAGGGAACATCAAAATGGACCCTGAGAAGGTAGAATACATCTTGAATTGACCTTCTCCTAGAACAATGACTGAGGTTAGAAGATTTCATGGAATTGCTTCTTTCTATAGAAAGTTCATTAGAAATTTCAATCAGTTGTGTGCTCCTATCCTTGAGACCATTAAGGGTAGGAAAAGGTGTAAGTTTGTGTGGAACAAGGATGCAGAAGAAGCCTTCCAAATGATGAAACAAAAGGTAATGGAGAAACCTATCCTAGTGTTCCCTGACTTTCAAAAGATATTCACTATTGAATGTGATACTTCAAATCTAGCTATAGAGGCTATCTTGAGCCAAGAGGGAAGGCTTGTAGCCTTTTTCAGTGAGAAATTGAATGACGAAAAGAGGAAATACTCCTCTTATGACTTGGAACTATATGCCCTAGTCCAGTTATTGAAGAAATGGAGGCACTATCTCCTTCCAAAGAAATTTGTTGTCTTCACAGACAACCAAGCATTGAGTTTCTTAAACAATCAAGAGAAACTAAGACACAGACACATGAAGTGGGTGGAATCAATACAAGCCTACACATTTTAAATAAAACATAAGAAGGGATTTTACAATAAGGTGGTAGATGTATTGAGAAGAAGGACTCTATTTGTACAACAAGTCCAACTTCAAAGTGTAGGGAATGATTCATTAAAGGACATGTACAAAAATGATGAAGATTTCAGTGATATTTATAAGGTATGTTCTGACTTTTCTTAGGCTTATCATGTTGAGTATGCAAATTATTTGATTCAAAATGGGCTCTTTTTCAAAGGACACTAGTTATGCATCCCAAAATGTTCAATGAGGGAGAACATCATTAGAGAAAAGCATGCAAGTAGCATGGGGGGACATTTTGGTTTGTACAAGACATTGGAACATGTGAGAAGGTTCTATTATTGGCCTAAGCTTCAGACTAAAGTAAGGAAGATTGTAGAGACATGTACAATCTGTCAAAGAGCCAAGGGAACATCCACAAATGCACGACTATACCAGCCTCTACTTATTCCTACAAGGCCTTGGGAGAGTTGTAGCATGGATTTTATGATGGGATTGCCTAGAAAACAAAGGGGATATGATAGTATTTATGTTGTAGTGAATAGGTTTAGTAAAATGGCCCACTTTATCCCTTGTAAAAGTACCAATGATGCATCATCAATTGCAAGTTTTTTCTTTGAGGAAATTGTGAGGATTCATGGCTTACGTCAAACCATACTGTCTGACAGAGATGTAAAGTTTATTGGTCACTTTTGGAGAACCTTATGGAAGAGGTTAGGGACAAATCTGAGTTTTTGTTCTACCTACCATCCAAAAATAGATGGGAAAACAAAAGTTGTCAATAAATCACTTAAAACTCTACTTACATGCTTGAAAAAATAGTATGGAGACAAGTGGGATGCAGTCCTACCCCAAGCATATTTTTCTTTCAATGACTCAGTCAACAAGAGCACACTGAAGAGTCCCTTTCAAGTTTAATATGAGAAAAGTCTAAGAGGCATCTTGGAACTCAGAGAATTGTCACCAAACACTCCAGTCAATGTTCATGGAGAAGAATTTGTAGAGAGTATGAAAGAAATTCACGACTCAGTGAGATTGGCACTTGAGAAGAGTGCAGAGAAGTATAAGAAAGCTAAAGACAAGCATAGGAGGGATGCCCAGTTACAGGTTAGAGACTTGGTGTGGGCATATTTGAAGAAGGAAATATTGCCTAAGGGAAAGCATACTAAACAACTCATGAAGAAAGTAGGACCATGTCTAGTATTGAAAAAGAATGGGTTGAATGCATATGAGATTGAATTACCCTCACACCTTGGTATCTCCCCAATATTTAATATTTGTGATCTAACCCCATATATAGGTGATTTAAATGCAGGTTCAGAAGTGCAAATAGAAGAACTTAAAGAAGATGTTGCAGGCATACCACCTCATGAGCTAAAGAAGCTTGCCAAGATCTTGAATACAAAGATAATAAAACAAAAAAGGAAGAATGTGTATAAGAAATATTTGGTTAAGTGGAAAGGGATTTGTAAAGAAGATTCTGTATGGATGAATGAATAAGAAATTCAGAGGCATGGCTCAACTTTGCAAGACCTCATCTCAAGATGACTTGAGATCAGTGCACCCTGGGAGTATGGTGCAGGAGCACCCTCAAGTTCATCCATTTAAAGTACACTAGTGGACCAAAATACAAAGGGTTAGGATAGTGATTGGATCTAGGATCCAATTTCAATCATAAAGTCCTATTTGTAAGTCAAGGTGATAATAGGTGTTGTTATAAACATAGATGTCTACCTTAGCCATTTTGGACAATTTTTAGTTATGTTGGGATAGAATAGTATAGGAGGCCTAAAGAAAGTTGGATTTGTTAATATAACATTTATAAGGTCCTAAGTGGAGTCTAGGTTTATAAATTTACAAGATTGTTGACAATTGAATTTTTTTGTAAAAAGTTGTTAATGTTATCAATGTTGCTTAATGCAAATTTTGCAAAAGTGCAAGATTTGAATCCAAACGTTCACAACCACTTTTTTTGGATGGAAATGATTGGGAATTATATGAAAAAGGTTGATAAATATTTCTCCAGTTTTGGAGGGAACCTATTGTGAGAAATTTTATGCAAATCAATAAAATCTAACTATTTTTCCACAAATTCTAACTGTAATTCGAGTTGTACGATTCTATACGAATACTCATACATCACTGAAGGACTTGGAAAGTTGGCCTAGTGTATTATGGGATTTTTTTCAAGTGTTTTGAATTCTTGAAACCAATTAGAACAAAATTTATCCATTTTTGTGTAGCCACTGGTCGCAGGAAGGCCCTAACTAGGGTTTCGAGACAAATTTCCTCTTTCCTAGAGATTCCACCATGGAAAAAATCTAAGCCTTGGTGGAAAGGAAGGAGGGGGAATGTGTTTTAATATTTTTGTGGTCTTAGAATAGGAGGAATTTTATGGAGAGAGAAATGTCTAAACCCTCTGGACAGGCATCTAGATGTGACTGTCCAGAATTTGGGTTTTGAGGCAGAACTCAGCCCAGGGGTGGAATGGAGACCTAAATCCTTGGATTTAGAAGTTTTGTGTGATCCCACAAGTGTTCCAATTGGAAATATTGGAAATTGAATCAATATTCAATCAATTTATTTTTAAAAGTGACCTAATAGCCCAATTAGGCCTAGGAGAGAATTGAGGATAGCAGGAGTTAGGGGATTGGTCAAGAGCCTTAACTTAGATGGTTTTGTTGGTGGATGGATTGAAGAGTTTAAGGGTGGTAAAAAATTTATGTGGTGGAGTTCCAAGTAAGTTTCCTTCAAGAATCCAAATTTTCTCCTTGTAGCCCTACATAGGCTTAGGTGTCTAAATAGAGTTTCAGAGTTATCTTTGTGTGGGATTTGTGTTTCATAGAATCTAAGTTTGATGTCTATAATTGATACAAACTTTGTTCCATATTTGAATTAGTTTATTCTAGTTGTGTCATATTTGGCCCTTAAGGGTGTTGAAGATTAGGTGGAGGATCTAATTTCATCTTTGTGAGTATTGGGAACTATTGATAGAGCCATATATTGTATGGGGGTAAGGGGTATTGTGAACCTCTAGGTGTCTATTTTTTATATAGTTTGGGGCTCTGCTTCACAAACCCTGGTTTGTCAAATGGTATCTGGCATCTCATGCTATCTTCATGATCAAAATTTTGATACTCCTTGGGATGTATCTCAATATAGAAAGGATCTTTAAATCCTGCTTGGTTAAGAGACTTTCTAAATCAATGGTTAAACTAAAATAATATGATCTATTCACATATACAACTTATACTTGCAAATTTTTAGATCTATTGTAATCTCTTTAAACCATTTTGATCAATATATATTTTTAATACCTTTTCTCCACTTTTGTTTCTGCTTAGTGATGCTATGCTCTATTTCTTAGTGTCTACATAAATCTTTAGCTCTTTCCTCAACTTGATTGATCAAGAATGTATGAAGTTGTTCTTCATCAGTTTCTCTTCAACATCCTCTTTTTCATTCACTCCCCTCAATTTGTAATGAATAAAGTTGTCTCTTTATAGACATGATCTCACCGTTTCTAGGTTCTTGATTTTCTTGATCTTGGTGTGATCCAAAATTCTCACCAATCTTGATTAAAAGATTAACTCATATTTTATCTCATAGAAATATTCTTTCCAACTAGATAAAACAACTTTAAATCCTTTACTTATCTCTATCTTTATCTTGTCCATGAAAACAATGATAACAACCAGTTAAGTCTATTTTTAGCACTTCCAGCTAGATATTTTGTTGTTTCTGAACTCTAGTTAACTTTGGCATTTTAATTCTTTGATAGCTTTTGTCAACACTCTAGTTCTCTTCGGGCTTCTCCGTCAGGGTTGTATGTCCGTCGGGGTTGTCTGTCCTTCGGGCTTCACTGCAAATTTCTTCTTGTTAGTTAAAAGTGTACTTCTGGTCGTTGGTAATGCTTTTGATTCTTCTCTTTGGTAATGCTTGTTGGTTTCTTTTCTAAGGCATCACTTTAACCTAACTTTCTATCCATCGAGTTCCACTAGCTATCAGTGTTTGAAGTCACTTAGTGAATTCTTGTCTTTTATGCATTACTGAAAGCATAATATTTATCTCTCTAATTCTCTAAAGTCTTTGACCCTTTGATTATAACCGATTAGATTATATCAAGTTGACATCAATGAAAATACAATCCATTAACTGATTTAATGTCTTGCATTATCTTTTCTGCATTTCAATGATCAACTTAACATCTTTAAATATTTAATCAGTTAAATGTCATCAATCTCTCCCTTTGGTATTGATGGAAACACACTACATAATCACACTACTTTATTACTAATACAATATGACATATAATAGCTTCATCAATATTTCTTATTGTAACTATTATAAATGTCTGACTCTTAGTAAGCTCATATAGCTTAGATTTGTTTCTTGTAGAGTGGGTTTATTCAATCTCCAATCCCTTCACTGGATAGATGTAGCATCTTCTGTCTCTGTTCTGATATGTGTTCTTCCTTAACTGTTCCTCTTCTTGATAATCTATTTTTTCTTTGAAAAAAATCTCTCCCTTTGTATTAACTCTCTCCATTTGTTACTTCTCTCCCTTAGATGGATATTTCATATATAATCAATCTCTCCCTTTGAATATTGAATAACTCTTCCTTTTGATTCTTAGGAACTTCTCTTCATGGATACTGATATAATCTTTTCTTGATAATGAGATAATTTATCCCTTATAATAGTGATAATCTCTCTCCCTTATGATAATGAGATCATCTCTCCCTTTGAGAATAATGCCAAACAATTATTCTATATCATCTTCCATCCCTTTATATAATATATTCCTTGAATTTCCCTTTCCATCAGCAATACTTTGTCTCTGGCGTTAGGTGTAGATTTGTAGCTTGCTGTGTACAGATGTATTTGTTGTTGTTCATCTCAGTTCTTGCATCAACATGAATGATATTTGATTGTGTGTAGGCCGATGCAGCCTCCTAGTCAACTTACTGACTGATAGACAAGGGGTGTACCCCTAGTCTCTGTCTTAAGTAATCAAATATATCTTTCGGTAATGGCTTGGTGAATATATTAGCTAATTGTTCCATTGATTGAACATATTATAGTATCACCTCCTTTTCTTTCACTTATTCTCTCATATAGCGATACTTGATAGCAATATGCTTAGTCTTAGGATGCATGATTGGATTCTTAGAAATTTTAATTGCATTGGTATTATCACAATAGATAATCACTGGTTCAAGGATCTTCATATTCATACCTTCCAACAACTATTTGATCTATGCAATATCGGAGCAATTTGCAACAGAAACCACATATTCTACTTCTGCAGTAGACTGAGAGATGCATCCTTGCTTCTTGTTGATCCATGCGACAATTATATCACCCTTGAAGAATGCTCCTCCATTTGTGCTCTTTCGGTCATCAATTTTTCCAGCCCAATCAACATTTGTATAGACTTGTAGCTCAAATTTTCATTCTCTTTTATACCATAAGCCATAGTCCTTGGTGTTCTTTAGATATCTCATAATTCTCTTGACAACATTCATATGTGATTCTTTGGGATTAGCAGAGAATCTTGCAACTATTCCAACTGCAGGTGCTATATCTGGTCTGGTATGAACAACATACATTATTTTGCCAATCATTGATCTATACAAGGTTTGATTTACCTCATTTGATTTGTCTTCTTTTGTCAGCTTGCATCTGGTAGCCATAGGTGTTCCAACTGGCTTGTAATCTTCCATTTTGAATATCTTTAGCACTTCCTTGATGTATTTGGACTGAGTGATATATATTCCTGCATCTTGTTGAAGGATATGTAGACCAAGGAAGAATTTGATCTCTCCAAACATAGACATTTCAAACTCTTTTCTCACTTCATTAGCAAAGGATTTGCATAACATTTCATTTCCCCAAAAAATGATATCATCAACAAAAAAATCAGCAATTAGAATATTAAAATCGATATCTTCTTTTAAATATAGATTTCTATTTTTACTTGTTCTTACAAATTTAATGCTAATGAGATAGGAGTGAAGTTTTTCATACCAAGCTCTAGGTGCTTGTTTCAATCCATACAAGGCTTTATGTAGTCTACATACCATGTTTCTCTTGTCTGGATCAACAAACCCTTCTGGTTGTTCAATGTATACCTCTTCTTCCAGGATTCCATTTAGAAATGCAGATTTGACATCCATCTGGTATACCTTGAATCCTTTGAATGCAACATAAGAAAGTAAGATTATAAATACTAGTCTAGAAAAGGGTGAAAAGGTTTCACCATAGTCAATACCTTATTCTTGTGCATACCCCTTGCATACTAATCTTTCTTTGTTACTTGTGACTTCTCCATTCTCATTCAGCTTGTTTCTGAATATATGCATTGGGTACTGATGACATTCTTGTCATCTTGTCTCGGTACTAGTGTCCATGTACTATTCTTCTCTATCTGTTCTATTTCTTCATTCATAACACTTGCTTATTCTTCATTTTCAAGTGCAGTGTTAACAGATTCAGGATCAAAATCACAAAGTAAACATCTAGTGTTTAGTGACTTACTTCTTATTCTCATTCTAGCCTTCTTGTCTCCTATGATCTGATTCTATGGATGATGTCTTATGACATACTTGGAAAGTTTCAGTTCAGCTCTGTGTTCATCATTCTAATCATCATCTTGACCTTCATTATGATTTCCATTGCTCAGAACATCATCTTGAGGATTTTCCTAATTTTTGGTAATTACAGCCTGATTCTCGGGTGCAATATTCTATTGCTTGGGTAGAGTATATGGTTCTTCAGTATAAAAAAACCTATTGTAGTCCTCTATCTCTTTTCTTCTTTCCTTATCATTCTTTTCTACAAATTCATCTATTTTGACATTTGCACTTTCAATGATCTTGTTAGATGACTTGTTAAGACATTTATAAGCCTTGCTTTTGGTGGAATACCCTAGAAAGTAAGTTCAAAATATAACATTGATAGTGCTAGTTACCCTAGTAGTCAATGTTATATTTTGAAGGACTACCAAAATTTTTGAAGTAACTTACATTGGGTGTGTGACCATACCAAAGCTCATAGGGTGTCTTCTTTGTGTCCTTATTCAATTGTACTTTGTTCAATGTGCAGATAACAGTACTGACAACTTCCCTCCAGAAATTTTGAGTGATGCTTTTCTCAATCATCAATGTTCTTGCATAGTTAACAACTGATCTGTTTCTTCTCTCAACAATTCCATTTTACCGTGGTGTTCTTGGTGTAGAAACCTATCTTTTAATTCCATACTCATTACATAAATTAGTGAATTCATCTAAAATAAATTCCCCTTCTCTATTTGACCTTAAGCATTCTAGTTTCTTATCACTTTGTTTTTCTACCATAGCTTTATAACATTTAAACATCTTGAATGCTTCTGGTTTATCTTTTAAGAACATAACTATCATCATTCTAGAATAATCATCAACAAAGAGAATGAAATACCTATCTTTATAGTAGCTCTTTGTCCTCATGGGTCCACATAGATCACTATGGACTAATTCTATAATTGCATTAGATGTATGGGTTTTACTCTTGAAAATAGACTTTGTCATCTTACCTTTTTGATAGGTCTTGCACATGATATGCTTTGGCTTTGTCATGCTCAGTAAGCCTCTGACATTCCTTTTATTGCTTATCTTTATCATGTTGTCAAAATTTGCATGACACAATATTTTGTGCCACAACCATATGTCTTCATTTCTAGCCATTAAACAAGGGGTGTTAATGTCATCAAGATAGAAAAGGTTACTTTTTGTCTGCTCACCGGTTCCAATGAACCTTCCTAACTCATTGAAGATCTTTGCCTTCTTATTCTCAAATTCTACTCGGTGACTTGTATTGTTCAGTTGTGAAACACTTAACAAATTATAATTTAGTCCTTTTACCCAGTAAGCATTTTCACATTTGATCAGGTTATTCAACATTATAGTTCCTTTACCTTCAACTAGACAAGGTGTATCATTACCCATTCTTATTGAACCACCATTATAGTATTCAAAAGTTTCAAACTTTTTCTTATCACCAGTCATGTGGTGAGTGTAGCCACTATCTATGATCTAGACTTAGATATGAGTGTAGTCTCTACATACATTTCTTCTTCTTTGTCTGATTCATCTTTCATGGCTACAAATACCATCTCAATATATTCTTCAGATTTGGTGTTAGTGTCATTAGCTCTGTTCTCAGCTATGTAACAATCTTTCTTTCCTTTGTCCTTGTAGTCTCAGTTATCTCTTTTGTCAGATTTTTGATTGCTTTGGTAATCTCTGTTATCACCTCTATAAAATTTATTCTCATATGATCTATCATTACTTCTGTCATCTATTCTTCTATTGGAACATCTTGCAGAAAAGTGTCCAACCTTTGTATCTTACAATTAAAACATACAAGTGGTAATTTACCTTTGTATCTACCTTTTCCTCTCTGTAGTCAACTTTCCATTAGTACTTCAATCTCATCAAGTCCTTGATCCTCATTATCACTGTCACTATCATTCCTAATAGTGTGTCTATTAATTGAATTACTTATTTTCAAAGAATATTTGAATGCAGATTCTATAGATGGTAAGACACTATTATCAAAGTTATTCATCTCAAATGAAACCAGTTTACCAATCAGACTATCTAGAGTAACTATAATGTTTGCAACTGCTCTCATTTCTTGAATAGTAGAAACTATAATAGCATATACAGGTAGTAAGGATCTTAAGATTTTACTTACCACTGTCTCCTCTTCTAATACACCTCCAACTCCTCAGATAGAATTGACTACCTCTTTGATTCTGCAACTATACTGAGTGATATTTTCTCCTTCTTTCATTCTTAGGTCATCAAACCTCCCTCTTAGGCTTTCTTCCTTGGCTCTTAGTACATTAGCATCTTCTCCATGTACCAACTTCAACTTATCCCATATTTTGTTTGCAGAGGTGCAGGTTTTGAAATCTTCAAACTCAACATTCGAGAGTGATGAGGAAATTTCTATCATCATGCAATTATTATCATGCTTTTCTCTCAATTTCTTAAGAGTATGAGGTCCTGTAGGAAACACATATTTAGTATCAAGGTGTTGAATAACATCATTACCAATACCTAATAGGTGGCATCTTATTCTGCTTTTCCATGATGCAAAGTTATCTTTATTCAACTTGGGCACATCTCATTTGTTCATCTTGTGATCTTTTGCTTGAGTTGTTAAACTCCCTTTCTAAGCACACAAGCTTTGATACCAATTGTTATTAATAAGTGAGAGGGGGGTGGGGCGTGCATTAGTAGCCTAAAAAATATTCCAATTAATCTACCCAAAAACTTAGTACCATAATATTAAGCCTCTAGTTATCTTTAGTCCTAAAATATGTATGCCTTCAAATATACTTATCAAATAACTACTGCTCAGAGTTAGATTTTAAACCTTATTCTTTATGTTTACCAAATAGAAGTCTTTCAATTTACCGAATGACAGTAAATAGCTCAGTGTATACTGATCAATCCAGATTAGTTATGTGTAATGAAAAACACTAAAGTAATGACTCATAAATACATTGACACATGAATTTTTTATGTGGAAATCCTGTTAAGGGAAAAACCACTTGGGACCGGTAACCCAAAATTTTCACTCTTCTGAAGTGAGCTCAGTGAAGAGCCAACCCTGTTAAAGGTTAAAAACACACTATTAGGTGTGACCTTGTTAGAGGATTTAAAAGATTAGTTTGTCACTTGATATCGAGCATCTCTATGCTACCTTCTATGACCGAACCCTGGTTTGTCAAATGGTATCTGGCATCTCATGCTATCTTCATGAACAAAATTTTTTATACTCCTTGGGACGTATCTCAATATAGAAAGGATCTTTAAATCCTGATTGGTTAAGAGACTTTCTAAATCAATGGTTAAAATGGAATAGTATGATCTGTTCACATATACAACTTATACTTAAAGATTTTTAGATCTATTGTAAGCTCATTAAACCATTCTGATCAATATATATTTTTAATACCTTTGCTCCACTTTTGTTTCTTCTTGGTGATGCTATGCTTTGTTGCTCAGTGTTCGCAGAAATATTTAGCTCTTTCCTCAACTTGATTGATCAGGACTGTATGAACTTGTTCTTCACCAGTTTCTCTTCAGCATCCTCTTTTTCATTCACTCCCCTTAATTCGTAATGAATTAAGTTGTCTCTTTATAGACATGATCTCACCGTTTCTAGGTTATTGATTTTCTTGATCTTGGCGTGATCCACAATTCTCACCAATCTTGATTTAAAGCTTAACTCCCTTTTTTATCTCGTAGATATGTTCTTTCCAACTGGATAAAACAACTTTAAATCCTTTACTTATCTCTGGCTTTATCTTGTCAATGAAAACAATGATAACAACCATTTAAGTCTATTTTTAGCTCTGCCAGCTAGATATTTTGTCATTTTTGAACTCTAGTTAACTTCAGTGTTTTAACTCTTTGATAGCTTCGGTCAACACTCCAGTTCTCCTTGAGCTTCTCCATCGGGGTTGTCTGTCCTTCGGGCTTCACTGCAAATATCTCATCGTCAGTTAACACTGTAATTCTAATCGTCGATAATGCTTGTGATTCTTCTCTTCAGTAATGCTCATTGGTTTCTTTTCTTGGGAATCACTGTGACCTAACTTTTGGTGATCTCTGTCCATCAGGTTCCACTAGCCATTGGTGTTTGAAGTCACTTAGTGAATTATTGTCTTTTATGCATTACTGAAAGCATAATCTTTATCTCTCTAATTCTCTGAAATCTTTGACACTTTGATTATAACCGATTAGATTATATCAAGTTGACATACATAACAATACAATCCATTAAATTATTTAATGTCTTGCATTATCTTTTCTGCATTTTGGTAATCAGCTTAACATCTTCAAACATTCAATCAGTTACATGTCATCATGAAGTTCCTTATGAAATTCCTATAAAACTGAGCCAGACCATGGAACTTCTAACTTCACTAACAGATTTGGGAGTGGGCCAATTGAGGATTGCTTCAGCCTTTGAAGAGTCCATCTTTAAATAACCTTTTGAAACCACAAATCCAATGTAAATTTTCCTCATGTAATTTCTTCAACATATTTTCTAAAGGCCTAAGGTGTTCCTCCTTGGTTTTACTGAAAATCAATGTCATCTAAATAAACAAATATAAATTATCCTATGTAGTCCTTTAAGACCTCATTCATTACCCTCATAAATGTGATAGGGGCATTTGTCAGCCCAAATGGCATATCAAGCCATTCATAATATCCTTCTTTAGTTTTGACTATTGTCTTCCACTCATCTCCCTACTTGATTCTTATGTGGTGATAGCCACTTTTAAGGCCAATCTTGGTAAATTATTGTGCACCACCTAAATAATCCATGAGGTTTTCAATTCTAGGAATGAGAAACCTATATCTAATAGTGATCCTATTGATTTCTCTTTAATTGGTAGATTACCTCCATGTTCCTCCTTTCTTGGGTGCCAAGATGGTGGGGACTGCACAAGGACTGATGCTCTTCCTAATTAACCCACTATCTAGGAGTTCTTTGACTTGTTTTGACACTTGTTCATTCTACTGAGGTGTCATCTTATATGTTTCTTTATTTGGAAAGGAATCCCCTGGCATGTAGTCTATTTGATAACTTATAGGCCTCTGTCATGGCAACTATATCCTTAAACTTGTCTAGTAAGGCTTGGACCTTTACAGGGACTTCTACTTTCTTTTCTGTCTTCTATTCTCTAGGTATCAATACTAAATAAAATCAAATGCCATCCCCTTCCCACAAGGTTTTCAAGAACTCTTTTTCTCCCACTAACAAAACATTAGGACATGTAGACTTAGTTTCATCCCCATCTGCTATGGACTAAATCTTAGAAGTAACACCATCCTTTTGAAAAGTATACGAATTCTTCTCCCCATCATGGATTTCCTTCCTATCATATTTCCATGGCCTACCCAATAATAGGTACCTTTTGCCTAAACTTCTCCTTCCATAGCAAACTTTGTGACCTATGTGATCTCTACCTCTACCTTTATGACTTTGATCCTATATTTTCCTATTTCTTTCCTCTACCTTAAGTGCCAACTGATGAAACTTTTGGACTATGGTAGGGATCAACAACTAACCTCCTCCTTAATGTTCCATCTCAACCCATTTAAATAACTTGCAAATTTGATACTTTCCTATTCAACTACACTTGATCTTAAGCATATTTTTTGAAACTCCTTTGTATATGTATTCACATCCAAATATTTTTGCCTCAAATTATGCCTTTTCTTATGTAATTGGATCTCATAATCCTCTAGTACATAAGTTTATTTCATCTTGGAAACCATACCCTTCCATGTAGAAATAGGGTTCTTGCCTTATTTTTGTCATTCTATCTACACAAACTTCAACCAGATTAGGGCAGCTCGCCTGGACCTAGACTTGGGAACTTTAACCTTTTGGGCTTCATTAACCTCTTCACATTCAAAATTATTTTCCAAGGCTTCTATCTATTCAATGAATATGTCTGGTTCCAAATTACCACTAAAAGTTGGGGTACCTTCTAAATCTTATCCTCCCATAGCTTTCAAAGCTTTAAGGAAGGGCTCTCCTAGTAGGATTGGGTCAGGAACATGGACTTCTTCTTCTTTTGTAAGCCCCTTTTCTTTCTCCTCTTTCTCAGTCACTTTCAAACTCACTTCCTTAGTATTGAATTCTACTTCACCCAATTTGTTCTTTAATTGTGCTAACCTCTCCCAGAGCAACCTATTGTCCTTTTCTTGTTCTTATACTCTCTTGGCTAATTTTGTATTAGTCACCATTCTTATTTCACCAAATGATTATGCTATTGATATATAACTGTTGTCTTTCCCAAATCTTTAGGCTCTGATACCGGTTTGATAGGGATACTCTAGCTTTATACTCCACACCTAGGTTTCCTTCTAATCAATCTTGATCTTAGCTCCTTGAAGGGCCTTCTAAGGTGATGAGCTTCTAAATTGGTTTCTTGGCAACAATTCTTTCTGGAGCTCCCAATCAATTTAAGCTAACACTCAACTAGTCCACAAGCTTATATCTACAAGCTTGTGTTTACACTTTCCATCTTCTCCAATATACTATCTTTCTAGGGTAGAAGGCTTCAAAACTCATCAAAATACCTCTGTAGCAATCCAAATTGACTGATCTTCCAATAATTTTCCTATCACTTTCATACTAGGCATTTTTAGGCCTACTTGGATTTTAGGTCATAATTAGCCCTTGGTTTGAGGTTTTTGGGCCCTAACTCTAAAACTTGGTGAATGAACCCATAAACAATTAGCCATTTAGAGTACCCATTTGGAAGACCTAACATATTTTGGGGGTCTTGGGTCTCCAACCTTTCGTACAACACCAAACCCTAATTTGGGTCTTTGTAAGCTCAAGTATGCTTGGAACCAGGTTATTTTCTCACAACATCCTAAAATGGATTTAACCAACTCTGTTCCTTCTTCCAGGGCTTTTCTTGGCCTCAATGTATCTTACTATATCAGTGGATTTTCTTGTTCAATCCACCCATGCAAGAAAATGTAACTGCACTAATCAAGTCCCTAATGGGTCACTCATCTAGCTCGCCTAGGGATTGAAGGAAAAATTCACAAACATAACTTTATAAAAAAAATCCAACTGGATTATAATGTGCATATCCTCTACTTGTAAACCTCCAATGTTCTTTGGATTCCCATGGTGGCAACTCACAATAGAGGCATTTTTCAATTCAAACCCTAGAACTGCCAGTGAATTGCAGTCTATAGTTTGATTTTTATTCAACCAAACAAAACTTCAAAACTAATCACACAAAAGCATACAAAGGAATAAAAAAACATATTATAACTATCTACAGTAAATAAATTATGCATTCAATCCAATAACATAGTATTTCTTGTGTTGTAGAGAACATGAACACAGTCTGCTAGAAAATAAAAAGTCTTCAATATTGAAAAACTATTTAGAATGACTTCCAACCCCATTATAGAGGTTTGAGGGGTGTTATATATGTTTCCAATACATGCTCCAACCAACTATTCATTCCCATGACTTTTTAGGCACGAGATGCACAATTTGACAAAACTTGTCTAAACAACTTTTCAAAGTTGCAAAGTTGTCATTGCAACTTTGTGCTTAACATTGAAATTTCTTGTTTCCTCAATTTAAAAACTTAAACCATTGATGCTGAATGTTTTCCCAAGACCTCTAAAGCATACTTAACTCATAAAAAAGACCTTATAACCTCTATTACATCATTTTTCACAATGTGCTCATTTTAGCATACTTGACAACTTTGACTCAAAATTCAACAAAACCTTCTAAACTCACCTAATGGACTCTCAACCCATCCATCTTATTCACATCTTGACCTAAAAAAGGTCCTTCAAATCAAAATTTGAGGGCTTTACATGTAAACCCCAAGGTGCTCCTGCACCAATAGGGGTAATTATACAATTTATTTGAATAATTACAATTTCTATCTCCATTGTGAGATAAAAATGATGTGAGCGTTTTATTAGTCTAAAGGTTTTTCTTTTTAAAAAATGCTATAGTTTAACTACAATTTGTTAAAATTGAATAAAGATAAGAATATATAATAAAAATAATAAGAAAAAAAATTAATTTATTCTTATTAAATTGTGATGTAACATGTGTTTGTGTGTGTGTGTGAATTTAATAATTAATGTAGAATATATTTATTAATATTCTTTTGATTTTATTTTATTAACCGAAGAGATCAAATAAATATTTATGTACCTTATCAAAATCTTTAACTACCACATTTATGGTAGGCATAAAAAGTAAAGCTATCTCATACTCATTTGAAAATCCCCCATACCCATTTATTCAAAGGAAGATGAAAAATTAATATGGAGGTTAGAGGGTTAGAATTAAAAAGGGTAGGATTTGGGAAGATAGCACATGGAGAGATGACCAAAAAAGAATTCACAGAAGGGATATGTACAAGATTTGGAGAGATAAATTTTGGAGAGGGAGACACTACATATATCTAGGTTCTTTTCGACTCATATTATTTCTCTTGAAAATTTCAAATGATTCACACTATTTTTGTTTTCATAATTCATTTGTAGTGTTAATTTATGATCAAAGCCTTTAGATTTAAGATATTAAAAAGTGTCTTTAAAAAAATAGACTACATATATTGTATTTATAGAACTTGTGTAGGATTTTCCATTTTAATGGTTGCAAGCATTTTAATTTCAAATTTTTTTTCTTAAGTCCATTCAAGCTAGATTCAATTTCATCTTGTGAATAACACATCTTCATTAGAACCTTTGTATTTGGAGTGGTTAAATTGATCTCCACTGGGCATTTCATCTACCTGACTACCCCTTCTCTTTATACATCAAACTCCTAATTGGGCACTGACAAGAGGTGGTTGGTAAAACTGAGAATTCATTTTAATCCCTCGAATCATTTTTTTTACTAGCTGCCCATGCCATTTAAAAAGAGCATATTTTCAGTTGTTTATTTTTCTTTAAAATTGAAATTTATATATTTAGTGTCACACCCAATTCTCAGGGTAAATATTAGCCAAAGTGACATGCTAAAAAAAATGAAATAAGAAACCCACAAAGCCAAATTTCCTCTATGGACATTATGTTGTGTTGAATTTTACATTTGTTACAAAGTAAAATTTGAATGCACTTGTTGTAGAAAACTACTGGGCAAAAACTAGATATCAACGCACATGAATACAACAAAAATGTACTAGGAGAAAAGAACTAGTAGCCACCTAGGCTAACTTCGTGCACCTAGAAATCCTAAACTGTAAGTAAGATTTTGCCAATTTTTTTGGTGTACCTTCGTAGGTGAGTGAAGTTCTTAAAGCTAAGGTTTTGGCTTTTGGGTATTCACGGATCTCTCTCTAGGGATTGTGGAGCGCAAAATGGTCCAAAATTTCCATTTCAAAATGCTCACCCGATACCCACAATGTTCTTACACCAATAGTTGTTTTACTCAAAAATGCTAGTTCTTATGGCCAAATGTCTTAGTAGTTATTACAAAATGTCCCAATAGTGGTGCACAAATGAGCCAATTACCAACCAAAAAGGGTAAAAAATGATAAGTTATTAGTACATGTTTGATCAACTATTAGTACATGTGTTTTTCATTTTTTGGGCTCCTTTAGTATCGATAATTGGGGGTATCTATGAAAAAAGAATAATGGTTATCGGACCCCCTATCGGTAATTGAGTCTTTTCCCTAGCGCTTGTTTGGTTTTCAATCCCTTTTCTTTTGAATTTTTTGACTTCTTTTAACTAAATGGCCATAATTTTTATTCTTTATTTAACCATTTCTAGAAAGAGTGAATCATTGTAAAATTTAAGGACTGAAAAATAATTCATCTATCTCAAAGACTAGATAAATATAATACATGCATGTTAAAAAACAATTGGCTTTGAACGACATCTAAGTCAAATAAAATACACAAGAATTTGGGGATTACATAAGATTAGGTTTGCAGGTCTTCTCTAAGATTCTAACCTTCTATTTACTATTGCCATGAGTTTTTGTTAAATAGCGATTAAAAATACTTGTTTCCACTAATTAAAATCAATTATTTTTATATTTATTATAAAATTAATATTTTCTATAGTATAAATTCATATTTGTTATATTTATAAATTAAAAAAATTAATTTACAACTCTCTCATCGACTAAAAAAATTAGACCCTCATACATAGATTTAATAGAAACACTATGTTTATGTACTTTTTGAGGCAATTTTTTAGGTTACACTCTTAGTTTGGTAATGCTACCCGATATTTACATTTTTTATTTTGTTTTGAACTTCACTTAAAAAATTTACTTATTCCTGTGTGGATAACATATGTGAAATTTTTAAGCTATAAATGAGCATAAATGCAACATGTGCAACAACTTGGTTATTCAAATTGGGCTTCTTTTATTATTTTTTCTTCCAACTACACTAAAAATAAGGAAAAATCAATGCCATTCTATAAATAAATGTGCACATGATAATTACAATTATTTCCTTGCTATCTTCTAGCTATGTGATCCTACCAGACTTTGTATGGGTGAAGCAAAAACACAAATTTACTTTAAAGTAAACTAGCAGTCATTCTTCCTCATGAATTCTAGATAATTTCATAGTAAAAGTAAATAGTTAAATTATCTTGACCATTAACACACAATCAAGACATTAGTGTATACAAATCTATTGTTAATATTGTCTTGTTATTTATTTAGATAATGAAAGATCAATGAAAACATTTATTATATTTTTATAAAATATTTTATTTTTCACTAGATCACTCTTGCTATTTTTGTCTTTTATGATGATCATTTTGTCATTAGTATACAAAGGAAATAGTTTTTGAACTGTCAGTAACATGATCACTGAAAGACATGTTTATAATGCAACTCGACACAATAGTTCACAGAGGTCACATAAAATGATAAAGTGCACTATCACCAACAGAGTGTTTATAGTGAACATCGACAACATAGTTTAAAGTGTAAACCGACAGACAAGTTCACAGAGGAACGTGACAGAAAATTTCATAGAGGAACTTGACTAAAAATTTCACAGTGAACACTGATAGTGAGTCTATAGAGACATCATCGAGGAAATGCTATAGAGCAACCCGAGCACCAGTCTACCGAGAGACAACTTTAATTATGAGAAATGTGGATCTGAGTTACACGCTAGATAAAATACTTGAGTTTTATATTTAGCTTTAAAGCTTATCTTTAAAACCATTTCTTGAGGGACAATTAAAGTACATGTAATTGTTTTAATCAGTCTAACTGATTGAAAACATGCAAACTAGGAGATCAAGGTCAAGTTATAAACCTTTGATCATAGAGTTTTGATAGTTAAGTGTGAAACCTATTTAGGTTAAATCATTGTATAAATAGATGTATAATCAATCAGAATAAATGTATGTGATGATGATTGTAGTCGCAACAGACATCTATGGATCAGATACAAATTTTTATGTAGAAGGACAAAAAAAGATGAAATCAATTATAAAGAACAAGATTCAAGGCTACCGAGAAGAATAGAGGTATTAATCAATCATTATAGGTGATACATCATATTGTAAAAAGTTAAAGGATCTGTACTCAAAAATTTAGGATTACATATAATCAGGCCAACAATTATTTTTGATTGCATTCTAACAAGTTTAGCAAACAGAAGAAATCCTTTAAGAAGGTGGATTTAACAATCCTTATGTAAATATCTTAACCAAGTGCACACTAAATAGTGTTGCTAAAATATCTTAACTGAGTAGACCTAACCAGTCTAAAATGTTACTCCTAATAGGGTAAGATCATCAAAAGTGATCAAAATTGTAAGCCTTAACCAACACCTTCCATTTTGCAGATAGTGAAGCTTTGTGGGTTTCATCCCCACCGCAGTTTTTACCTTCTAATAGGGGTTGTCCATGTTAGAAATTCTTGTGTCATGTGTCATTAAATTTCTATGAATGTTTACATCCAATTAAGTTTATGATTTGATATTACATGCACAAAGATAGAATAGCATCTATGGTCAGTAATACAAGGAATTGATTACTAAAGGATTAAGGGTTAATTGATAAAAGTTTTGAGGGTACTGATTCACCCCTCCCCTCTTTGTGCACACCATTCCATTATTCCAACAATTGGTATCAGAGCTAGATCTCTTATTTGGAAAATTTTAAATGACCTGAGAGAAAATATCATACAATGGAAAGGTATAAGCTAGACAAGAATATTGAGAATTAGAAGTTGTAGATATAGATCTTCTATGAGAAATACAAAGAAGATAGAATCAAGATGATAGATCTACTAGATGAAAGAAAGGTTATGATATATCGCTATAAGGAAACAAAATATCATGAAGAAGAGATACCTGATTTATTTGAGTCATCAAGATCTACATCTAGCAATACATCAGACACATCAGAAGGAAGCATTAAAAGTCTGAATGAAACTAATCAACATCTGGCTGGATAAGTGAAATCACTAAAAATTGGTCAAGAGACATAGATGGTAAGGATGATTGAGGTTATCAATAATGCTAGACAAGATGAGAAAGAAAGAACACTAGCTATTGATGACAGGAGGAAGATCACTGAAAAGCTACAAGAGAGAGAATCATAAATACAAAGACTTTCTGAACATCATCATGAGATCACCAATCAAATTATTCTTATGAGTCATGAGGAAAACTGAGTGAACATAGAACTGAATGAAAAATTGGAAGCTATTGGTGAGCTAAGAGAATAAAATAAAAAACTAAAGCATGAAGTAAGGATTCAACAAAAACACAATGATATGATCGAGAAATCTGAAGATAGTACAAAAAGAATGGATGATTTTCTGGATGGACAAAGAAGAGTCAACAACAATACTGGTCTAGGGTATACCGAGCATGAAGATTCATCATACCAAGCTAATCAAAAAGATGTCTACACAAATCCAAGACCAAGGAAGTAGACATCCAATCATTGTGGAAAACTAGGCCACACATCAAATATTTGCAGGAGAAAATCTAAAGGTATTCCTAAATCCACATCTACATTCATAGGAAATTCTTATAAATGTAATAAGAAAGGACACAAAGCACATGAAGCATATCTAAGGTGAAACAACCAAAGAAGGAAACATACATGGAAAAATATTGTTCTACTTGAAAAATGCATGGGAACACATCTCTTGAATTCAGGAAGAAGAAAAAGCAAGCATGGAAGCCAAAATAACAAGAAAATGCTTATCAATCAAAAAGAGTCGGTAACTCATATGTTTAAGATTACAACAAATGAACAAATTGCACAACATGTGGTAGATATGGACACATAGCTGCAAACTGCACGAGAAAATGGATGAGAAGGTCTAGAATTTGGACTAAACTTAGAATGGCATGCTTACACTATCATAGGGTCGGTCATCTAAGGACTGTAGAGACCGAGTGACAGAGACAAGCACTTTTTCCAGTGGCAATACCATTGAAGACATTAGGAAGATGAGAAACAAAATGTGGAGGAAAGATACAAACACTGATGATGTTGGACAAGAAATACAATTGGTGACACCTTATCCAATGGATCTGGTGATAACACCACCCCCACCTAAGAATAACAAGTAAGTATGGAACTACACTATACCAAGTTATATTTTACATTAGTTCCATTATACATTGATAAATTCCAAACTAGCATGAATAAAGATGCACTACAATATTACTTGTTATGAATTTGTGAATACAATCACGTCGGTCAAATGCATACCAAGAATTGTTGGTGAACATACAAAAGCTAAGTTGTCAATGTAAACTGAGCATCATCGGTAATCACGTAAACAACAATTAATATTCGCCACATACCAAGCACTGTTGGTGAATATGTGAAAGGTCAATTGAATTGATACTTACCCCGAGCATCACATTCTCACCGAGAATGAAGTTAATATGTTCCCTGAGAAACTCCATCTTCAAACACCAAGAAGTGGGTAAAAGAATTTATTACACCACTTAGGGAATTGTCTATAAAAAGGCGATGAAAAGCTCATTTGTTCACAAAGCAATTAAGAGCAAAGCATAGCGAAATAGAGCAAAGAAAAATGACCAAATTGCAGAGCGACTCACAAGCATATTCATGGTATTTAGACAGATCCACAACATCTATAATAGATCAGGTGAGTAATCCAAGACTCACCGAGCTCATAGTTTGTTTACAAGAAAATCCCTAATTTCCAGAAATAATGGCAACCACAACTCACATTTCCAAGATAAAGAATGCCAAAGATAAAAAGGTCAACCTAATCATGAACTCTACATGTGAAGAGCCTAAGTACAAATTCTATCCCGAGGCTTCTTCACAACCTGACAATGCTGGTGCATTCTCAAGAATACCACCTAGGGTTTTGCTAGCCGAGGATGTTTGAACCTATATCCACTGCTAAGTTGTAGAAATTGGAGATCTAGAAGTTGAGGAAGCTTCCATGAAGATTTACATAGATAGAAACATCAAAGATGAACATAAAAACATTGAGGTGAAAGGACTGACAAAAGCCCTAATGTTCCCAAAGGAGTTTAAAACCAAGTGGATCCAGATAGTTCTTAGCCAGGTACATGACTAAAAGATGTGGCTGGATGAGCCTAAACTAATTACCAAGGATGTAATACATGCAGTGACCGGTTATCCAGTAACCAAAAAGGCAAAATCACTCTAACATCCTCCTCACCCTGACATAGAAAAGATAATAGGTGCAGTATGGGATGGCAGATGATTGAAGGTAAATTCCATCATCGATCCATAACTGAAGTTTGGTGCATGTATACTAGGATACAAGGTATTCCAAGCTAGCCGGTTAAGCAACGTAGCATGCAGAGCATTTGGTACTGCCCTTATGATTATGAAGAAGGGTCTACAACTGGATCTATCTGAGCTTCTATTGAAGTGACTAGAGGAGAACATGAGGACCATTAGATTAGAAAAATCTAACTCATGTAAGTTCGGTTCACTCCTCATGTGTATATTATTCTACTTTCAAGAATTCTTCCCATCTTTCAATAATATCAATTGGGACACTACCCGACAAGTGACAATTCAAATTAGTGAATTCATTAAGTCACTAGGGGATAAATTTACATCAGTCATGGATGAATATTTCACTAGATTCAAGGACAGAATGTAAAAGAGGATGAGGATACCAAAAGAACTGGTGGATCAATATAAATATGATATTTGTTTCATGGTAGACACTGATTCAACTTTGATCAAACTAGTTGTACCGAGGATAGCATGGTTAGCACCACTTGACAATGATATAAACATAGATCAGGCCACAAATTCTATTAAAGAATTATTGAATGAAACACTAGAAAAATTGTTACCAAGATTTGGCACCTATGAAGAAGCTAAGGCCATAATCAAAATAGGCTTAGTTGTTAAAAAGATAGACAGAAAGAAGACCAAAATGGTAAAGACACTTGAAAAGAAGCTGTCAGTTAATGTAGAAGAAACAGAACAACAAGAAGCCACCGAGGGATAGTCACCCATCAGTGAAGGTGAACAATTGAGTGACTCCGAATCAATAGAGTCTGATGCACCACCCCCAAAGAAACCAAGGACAACTACTGCATCAAGAACAAGGAGTCAAACTACAAAAGTAGACTCACCATGGGTTAAGAAAGGAAAAGTGAGGACTTATAAAAGAATTCCTCAAACTAGGAAAACATCAGACCCAAAGATGAGAAGGAGATTAATCCAAAGTAAGGAAGATAAAGAAGACACTGAATAAGATGAACAACCTGAAAAAAAAAAATTTCCAATGAAAATTGATGAGATTGCTGCATCAATAGTCAAGACAAGTAGCATATTAAATGCTAAAATAAGGCAATGACTAACCTTATCTCCCGAGCATCAGAAAAATATTGAAGAATCCATCATCCAGACAATGATTATATTTAAATATATACCTATACAGTTTGATAAGATGATGCCACAAGAACTTAATGGTAGGTTATCACAAAGGTGGACATATGCACTAAATTTTGAAAGACAAATAAGGGAAAGATCCCTCATTTGAATTATGCCACCCAAGTCAAAAATGGAATAAATTGATGAAATGATGAAGAAGCATTCAAAGAATTTCTCACAAAAATTGAGAGCCTACAAATTACTACAGGGAAGCTTAATAGATCTTGACAAAGAAAGTGATGATACTTGGAGAGGAATACTCAATCCACATAAAGAGGATACAAACCCCAAGAAAGTAATAGCCCTTACTGAGACCCCTCACACTGAAAATAAAGAGGCCACACCAAGCCCTGAACATATCTTCATAAATGACACCAAGGACATCAATCCAGTTGAATTGGAAACACATGCAAGAAAGGTCATGGATGATATACCTTAGATTTTGCAGTCATCAAATGACACAACAAATGTCACAATCCAAGATGTGACAATAATATATATCACTGGTGATCCTACTGATGAGGTAAAGATGTGAAGATGTCACCATTACCAACAAGAAAACCAAGGAACAAGACACAACAATAGATGCTACACAGGTTAATATACTAGGAAAAATTCCATTATTGATATAGGCTATCAATATCATCTCACAAAAAGAGAAGTCACTTGACCATGATGCAAGCATACCTGAGGATAAGGGTGAAGAGGAGTAGAAAAGCATAACTGATGAACATAAAGTAACAAATGGAGAGTAGAAAGATGCAAGTGAAGAAAAAGTTGATGCCACTTCAAAGGATACCGAAGGAGAAGTTGTAGATAAAGCTAATTTTTATGTGGAGACATCTACAACCAACTGACAAGTGAATACCGAGCAATGGGTAAAAGGCACAATACCTCCAAAACCTTCACCAAGTACATCAAACAAAGAAAAGGATCTTGCTATGGTAATACATACAACTACCTCCACCACAATTGCAAAGAAAAAAAGAAGAATAAAAATCTAGTCACCTTGGATGAGATAATAGAAATACCTCACTATGATCGAAGAACATTGGATCCAAAGTCACTTACAAAGTATGCAGAACTTTGTAAAAGTAAAGCTATACAAGATAATCTCAAAAAGGAGACCAAGGACACATAGGTACTAGAAACTAAAAAGGATATACTATTGTAGATTGTACCTGATATAGACATTGATCAAAATGCACTTGTTCTTGATCAATTAGTAGTTCTTACTAAGGTCATCACATCACAAAATGTAGATACAGAGAAGGCAATAGAAGAACGTACAAAGAAAAAGTACCAATACAAGATAACAGAGAAAATTAGACAAGAAGTGGCAGAGAACAAGTAAAGCTATTTGAACTGGTCAATATATTGGAACCAATTATTTCAAAATTTATACATTTAGTTCAAAAGTTGTGCACCATAGAGAAATTCACTAAGGATAGTAGTGAAAAGTTTGCAAAGATAGATGTAGATCTTAATGCTAGTGCACAAGGTCTCACAACCAATGAAAATGCATTCAAGTTGCATTATGAGAATATTATGGAAGAAAAAGGTTGAGACTTGAGATTCAAGAGGTAGAATCCAAATTGAGAGATGAGGTAACTGAGCTCCAGGCTCTACTACTACCAAATCTTACATTACTGCAACAACATATGACTTCGGCAAGAACATTGATTGCCACCCCAGAAATGTCTGTAACAAAAAACATATATGATATGCATGAAAGAATCACCTTGGAAATAATGACCCTTGAGCACCTCAAATAAAATTGGGAAAATAAAATAGAGGACATTCAAAAATCCCATTCCCATATTTTTGACAAATTGTAAGTATTACACCTTTGTCATTATTATAAAAAAAGGGGGAATTGATATGATAAAAGGGGAAATGATTTGGTGTGATAAGGTGAAAAGGGAAAATATATGTATAAAGGAAAGTTTATATAAATGTACATATACTATACCGCATGCACATAGGGGGAGTCATATAGACAAATTAAAATACATGGTGTATATACTAAACATTTTAGTTTTGCACATATCATTTTTTGATACTAATGCCAAAGGGGGAGATTGATGATGATTTTTTCATTAGTATACAAAGGAAACCATTTTTGAAATGTCACTAACATGATCACCGAAATATAGGTTTATAGTGCAACCTGACACAATAGTTCATAGAGGTCACCGAAAATGCTAAAGTGCACTATCACCGACAGAGTGTTTATAGTGAGCACTGACAACACAATTTACAGTGTAAACTAACATACAAGTTCATAGAGGAACTTGACAGACAAGTTCACAGAGGAACCCAATAGACAAGTTCACAGTGAATGCCGATAGTCAGTCTATAGAGACATCACCGAGGAAAGACTACAGAGCAACCTGAGCACCAGTCTACTGAGAGATAGCTTTAATTCTGAGAAATGTGGATCTAAGTTACATGTAAGATACAACACTTGATTTTTATATTTATCTTTAAATCTTATCTTTAAAACCATTTCTTGAGGGACCAGTAAAGTACATGTAATTGTTTTAATCAGTCTCACTGATTGAAAACATGCAAAATAGGAGATCAAGGTCAAGTTGTAAACCTTTGATCATAGATTTTTGATAGTTAAGCATGAAAACTATTTAGGTCAACTCATTATATAAATATATGTGTAATCAATCAAAACAAATATATGTGATGATTATTGTAGCTGCAATAGATATCTATGGATAAAATACAAATTTTTATGCAGAAGGATAGCAAAAGATGAAATCAATTATAAAGAAAAATATTCAAGGCTACCGAGTAGAACATAGGTATTAATCAATCTATATAGGTGATACATCATATTGTAAAATTTAAAGGATCTGTACTCAGCAATTTAGGATTGCATATAATCAGGTCAACAATTATTTTTGACTGCATTCTAACAAGTGTAGAAAATATAAGAAATCCTTTAAGAAGGTGGATTTAACAATCCTTATGTAAATTTGTTAACCAAGAGCACACTAAATAGTGTTTCTAAAATATCTTAACCGAGTAGACCTGACCAGTCTAAAATGTTACTCCTAACGTGATAAGATCATCAGAAGTGATCAAAATTGTAAGCCTTAATTGACACCTTCCATTCTGCAGATAGTGAAGCTTTGTGGGTTTCATCCCACCACAGTTTTTACCTTCTAACAAGGGTTTTCTATGTTACCAAGTCTTGTTTCATGTGTCCTTACATTTCATGAATGTTTACATGCAATTAAGTTTATGATTTGATATTACATGCACATAGATAGAATAACATCTATGGTTGGTAATGCAAGGAATTGATTACTAAAGGATTAAGGGTTAATTGATAAAAGTTTTAAGGGTACTGATTCACCCCTCCCCTCCCAATACACACCATTCCATTATTCCAACATTTTATATCTTGTAGTTTTCCATTAGACTAAAATTAAAATGATATAATATAATATAATCACAATTCAATTAATATAATATATATTAAATTATATAAAATAAATTTCAAAAAATGAATTTAATCTAAATATTTTAAAAATTAGTATATATAACATAAAAATATAAAAAAGACTAGCTTTGATCCTTCTTTGTAATGGGTCTTTGCAACTATTGCAAACTCCATGGTGGATATAAATGGTAGGGGTAGCGACCCCAGTCAAAGGGGAACACCTTTTATGGGTGGGTCTAAAGCATATGGAAATGCAACACTCCCTGAGCACCAAAATGGTTTTTCTAACATGGGTTAGAAAAATGAATGAATGAGGGGCCTGATAGGACAAGAGCACAAACCATTGAACATGGATTCTATTTTGTCCTCCATGATGGAGGGAGATGAGATATAATTGTTTCTCCCTAATCTAATATATAGGACCATCAAATCCTAGAAGGAGGCTCTTGTTGGGAGGTTTTTCTCCTTCAGACAATCCATAGTGATGGTTCAAAACGGATTTCCTTGAGATAGAAAATCAGGGCAATTGTAACTACAAGTGCAATTCATAGTGGTCTCTTCTTATTCCAGTTCAATTTGGAGGAATATCTGAAGGAGATCCTGAGGGGATCATGGGCTTATGGGAAGCACTATCTTCCCCTTTGTATAAGTGGAAACTGAGGTCCAATCCATAGGTGGATTTAAATATAAAAACACCTGTATGGGTTCATATGCTTGGCCTACTTTAGAGTTGTGGGATGAGTAGATCTTCAAGTGGATAAGTAATACCTTTGGATAATATGTGACTATGGATGTTGTCTCAAGGACCATGATTAGGTTAGTACTTGATCACTTTTGTGTTAAATTTGATATCAATAAGATTCTTCCAAATTTCATTACTTTGTAGTCAGATCTGGGAAAAGTTACATAGACTTTAGTTTATGAAAATTCACTAATCTATTTTCAAAGGTGTGCTAAATAGGGACATGTGTTCCTGGAGTAAAAAAAACCCTTAGACAAACTTTTCACCCCAACCTACTTTGAGAGAAAAATAAACATTAGACTCAGTGAATGGAATGGATAACACCTAGGCAGACTATAAGTCTATACCTACTAAAACTCAGACCTTGGGGGATAAGTAATTATAATCCACACTGCTTATGGTGGAGGAAATACTTTCTAAACTAAGGACTAACACTTTCTTGTCCTTTGACTAGAATGTCAAAAATCTTGTAGTTGAGAAACCTTCCTAGGAACGGTTGATTGGCTCCATTATATCACAACCAAATAGAGAAATGAATTATTTTCAAGGAGAGGGGAAATGGAGCCAATGGTCAATCAACCAAGGGTTCAAAATATTGATGAGAATACATAAAACGGGATGAATTTCCTAGGGGAAAAGAGTAATGGGACATCATCTAAGGAGCCTATGGGATCTTTACTTCCCAATAATGTTAAAGATAGTGTTGGGAGGAGTCATAGGAGAGTGAAAATGAGTATGAATGAGGGTGAGGTTAATTTTAAGGAGGAAATATGTTGACCTATTAGATTTTTGAAAAATAAAGGAATTGAAAGGGGACTCACATGTGGCCTGGAAATGACCCTTAAAGCTAATAAAAAGGAAAGAAAATGAGGATTTTCTCATGGAATATGTGAGGCCTCAAGATGTTGTATCCAAGAAGAGAAAATTGATATCCTCCTTTAGGAAGTAAAGATGATTGAACAAACTTTCAATGGAATAGCGAATCATATTTGGCCAAATATTCATTTTCTATTATTAATTTTGTTGGGGAATAGGGAGGAATCATTACCATGTTGAACCCTGTAAAAGTAAGGGGAAATATGGTCTATTCAACTCTTAACTATTTGACTACCTCCTTTGACACTGTTGATTGTAATTGGAAGATGATAAATGTTTATACACCTAATACCCATACCAAGGGTATTTTTTGGAAGGAAATCATGGATTTGATAAAGGAAGATAATGAATCTCTTTGGATGGTAATAAGGAAATTTAACACTCACCTCTTCCCATCTAAGAAATTCAAAGGGTTAACTGACTACTCTGATATCATGACTAGTTTTTCTACATTTATTAATAATACAAGTCTTTTTGATGTGGATCTACTAGGAAAGAAATTCACTTGGTTAAACAACAAAAAGGGTAGTTTTTTTATCCAAGTTAGATTGAATAGGTTCTTGGTCTCTTCTAGATGATATGTGGGACATACTACCACACTGTCAACCCTTCCTAAGACTGTGTATGATCATAATACAATCTTGTTAAGTTGAAATGATAATATGAGGTAGGGTCTTATTCCTTTTACATATGAGATCATGTGGTATATTCATCCCAATTTCAAAATTTGTGTTGAAAATTGGTGGAACACTCCATTTTAAGGTTTGGATATATTTTGTGTGGTGAAAAAGGACATAATTAAGAAGTTAGTGAGAGGTTGGAGTAAGTCAAATTTTGGGGATATCTTCTCCAAAAGAAAAGAGATCAATGTAAATATGAGAAGCATTCAAGAAATAATGGATAGAAAGGATAATTTATAGGACCTGTGTGAAAAGGAGGTTGCCCTATGTGATAAATGGAAGGAGAATTTAAGAAGATAGGAGATATGTTGGAAACAATGTTCAAGGATACAATGTCTCAAGGAGGGGGATATAAACTCTAGTTATTTCAATAAAAGCCATAAGTCATAAAGGAAGAAACTAGATATAGTGCCTAACTAATGATAATAATCAATAAATTAAAGAGGATAAGAAGCTTGGCACCTTGGTTACTGACTATTTCAACAACATGTTCAAGGATGAAGGGGACACAAATATGTTTACTAAAGATCAACTCCTACAATGTATTCAGCCAAGTATCAACTTGGACGACAATGAAGACATTATGGGCTCAATTATAGAGGATCAGGTTAGAGCTAAATTCTTCTCCATGGGGATGTACAAAGCTCTGGGACCTAATAGGTTTCCTTCAACATTTTTCAAGAATTTTTTGGATGTGTTAAAATATAATATTACTTTAGCTACCAAATACTTTTTCATAATGGGGATACTTATGAGAAGGCTTAACAATACCTTACATTAATTTGGTTCCTAAAGTTATTGAGCCTAAAAAGCTAGGTGATTTTAGACCCATTAACTTGTGCAATACCATTTACAAAATATTCACCAAAGTTCCTTCTAACATAATAAAGAATTTCCTTTCTAATATCATCAATAGCAATCAAAAAGTATTTTTTCTTGGCCACCAAATCCTTGATGTTGTTATTAAAACTCATGAGATCATTCAATCCATGGCTAAGTGTGGGTCACTGGGAATGGATTTTAAATTGGATATTCCCAAAGCCTATGAAAAATGAAGATGAGACTTCCTTTATAAGATCCAGACAAATTTAGATTCAATGACAAGCTAATCAATTTATTTAATTTGTGTTAAAACAGTTTAATTCTCCACTCTTGTTAATACTATTCCAAGGGGACATTTTAAAGAAGAGAAAGAGTTGAGGCAAGGGGACCCCATCTCTCCTTATCTCATGATTATAATAGTAGAGGTCCTGGGCAGAAATTTCCTCAACCTTGTAGGTCAGGACAACTTCAAGGGATCAAAATAGAAACCACAACCCATCCAATGGTTCTAAAATAATTCATGGATGACATAATGATATTTGGAATGGCCTGAATGGTGGAAGCTAGATTCTAGAAAGATTTCCTATAGGTTATGCAAGGGCACTAGGTCAGTATACTGACTTTGACAAGAGTTACCTCTATGTTTTTAGTACCAGAAAAGAATTAAAAGAAACAATTAGATGCATCTTGAGATGTCATGAATTTTCTCTCCTTAGAATTTGTCTAGGACTTCTCCTCATAATCAAGGAATTATCTCAAACTTTCTAGAAATCCCTAATGGAGAGAGTCCAAAAAAAGATAGTTGGGTTGAAGGGTAAATTGTTAAGTAATGTGGGAAAACTCCAACTTCTTGAAACCTCTTTGCAAGGTATTTCACTTTACTTCCATATTTAAAATCATGAGAAATATGGTGGATAAGCTAGAAAGAATTCAAAAAACCTTTCTTTAGACTAGTATTGAGGAAAGAAATGAATGACATTGGTCAACTAGGACATAGTTTGTATACCAAATAAGGAAGGGGAATTAGGGTTAAGGAATATTACTCCTATGAATAAAGATTTGAGGGAAAAGATTGGATAGAAGTTGGTTGTCCACAAGGCTGATTGGTGTTATATAATGTGAGCAAAATACCTCCAATTAAAGAAATTCAGTAATAAATTTCTCAATTCCACATACCCAAATGGGTCTAGGATATGTAATAACATAATTTAAAGGAAAACCCCTCATCCAATTTGGGCTTAAATGGTTGATTAGGGATAAAAAAAAATAATAAGATTTTTTGAGGATATTTGGATTGTGACAAACCTTTGGTGATTAATCAAAATTTTTGTAGTCTCAAGAATAAAATTAGAGCCCATTTTGGGGACAAGTTGGATAGATTTATTAAAACTAGTAGAGCTTGGAAATATTTCAATGGTTTCTTTCAATCTTCTCCAAAACTTTATGATAAAAAAGTTGAGTTCCTTAAGCTACCCCTCAAAGTTAGAATTTTTATTTTCCCTTATGCAAATTGTTTTTAGTGGTGCAAGACTAAAGAAAGTGTTTTTTTAGTTAAATCTACCTATCCAATGATGCTAGCCCAGTTTAGTACCCCATCTTGCAGTGAAAAGGTTTGGAACCCCCAATTACTTCCCAAAATCAATTTATTTTGGTGGATTGTTATGCATAGTAGATTACTTACCCAAGACAATATTTTGAAAAGAGGACTCCACTTACCCAATATATGTAAAATGTGTAAAGAGGAAGAAGAGATAATTCAAAACATTTTCATCCACTGTAAGTTTTCCCAACAATTATAGAAGATGATCTTTTACAAACTTAACGCCCCTTGGGTAATGAAAAACACTATACAATCCCTTCCCATGAAATGAAATGGTCCTAGTCACAACCCCTTCATTCAGAAAGTTTGGAAATACATTCCCCTGTATATTGCTAGGAGTCTATGGAAGGAGAGGAATAAAAAAAGTTTTAAAAATCTAGAGGCTCCGATAGACCATGTATTTCAATCATTCAGTAATCTATTGTCAAATAACATAAAGGTGATAGTGAAGAAAGTTTCTACCTGCCCCCCAACTCCTTATGATAACCATGCTATGAATTTTGGGTTGCAGAGTAAGTATCTGACCTATAGCAATGTCACGACTCTATAGAGAAGAAAAAAAAGTGGATTCCACCGGATCTAAGATGACATAAATTAAATTTTTATGGTTTTGTGAGGAGGGTTAGGATTTTTATTGGTGGCATCATCAGATCCCACATAGGAAGGATGACTTTGAGATACATTGGTGATTTGGATAGGTCTACCAATAATCAGGTGGAAGGTATGGGAATGCTTTGAGGCATTATATTTTCCCTCTTGATTGGAAGTAAAACACTTGTAATTGAAGAAAATTCCAATTTGATCACAGATGATTTCAATGGAAAGATTAAAATTGGATGGTCTATTGAGGGAATTTTGGGTGAAGCTAGGAAACACTTACTTATATTTGAAGACTTTGTGGTTAAGCATTCTTACAGGGAAGGGACAAATTATAGTTGTAATGACAACTATTGGTCTACAAGTGAATGGTATCAGATGCTCGAAGGAGGAGAAAATCCCCCATGACATAATATCCCTTATTATTAGGGATAAGGAAATAATTAACTCTAATTGATTTGAGTCCAAGGATGTATTTTTTTATGTGTTGTCCATTCTTTTTTTAGGGGACTCTAACCACTAATGGAAAATGAGAGATAAAACAAAACGAGGTTCTCAAAATTTCAAAAATATGATTTTTAGCAATAAATGCCTTCTTGATAAGTACATTGTATGTATTAGAAGGGTTGGGGGTTAATTTTGAATCATCCCCATTCTACCCAAATTCAAACTAGCTGTCTACTTGTAGGCAGTTTGGAAGGAGAAAATTATGGCTCTAACAGTGCTCAACGTGAATCTTGAAAGTTTGTCAGAGAGACTAGAATATATAAAACAAAAATGGAAAACAACAATGAAATAAAAGAAGGTAGCATAGTGATCAAAGGTAAGAGGAAGGTGTTGATGATTAAGGAAGAGGGAAATCTCCAACAAGTCACAAACAAAAATTACTTTGTGACATTGACGGCTAGAAGAAACTATGTGATGGAAAAGGGACCACCTGGAAGATTAATAGTATAGGGGGCCGAACAAAGGATTTATATCATATTAGGCTATTGGAGATATTTTTGAACCAAAAGTAAAGGGGGCAGATGGACTGATGAGGTGGAGGGCTTAGGTAGTGATAATAGTGTTACACATATTTTTGACAGCCTCAAGGGGGTGGAGGGGAACAAAAATGATCTAAAGGATACTTTGTGATCCTTGAAAAAATACCTTGTCTATTTGAGGTTATCTAAACAAGTCCAAGCTTTGATCAAGAAGGTGGATTTCTTGGAGGAAGAGGTGAAGGGAGTTGAAAAATTTGGAACCAAGGTAATGTACAATGCCATGACAACGTTGTGTATTCTCAAAAGGAACTCTCAGGAAAATTATGAGGATGGGAGCAAGGAAATCTTAGACTTCCTTAGGAGGGACTAGTGTTGATAGTTGGAAGGAACTAGATGTGGCCCAAGGGATGCTTCCTAGGTCTTTCTTCTTTCTATCTTTCCTTGGTCCGGTTGTGTGTCCTTCAGATTGTCAATCGTCTATTGGTTGTTTCTTTTTTGTTAATGTAAATTGGTTGTTAATGTATGAGTTTTTATGGATGGGTTAATCCATTTGTAATCTTTTATTTTCTAACTAGATTACCTAATGATTTTATAAGGGTCAACACCCTTGTTATGCTTCTTTTTAATTCAAAAACATTAAAATGTATAAATTAATAATATTATTTTAGTGAGGTTAGGGTTATCCTTGTGCGATTTAATAATATTAAAAATTCATAATAAAATAATCTTATTAATAATATAGTACTAATATTTATAATAATATATTAATAAAAAACAACATAATAATAAATATATAAAACTTTATACTATAATATTATAATATAATTAAAATATATTCATAATAATTATTATTTAATATATATTCCAATTGAGATATAATAATAGAAGAATTCTAATTTTTATCTATATGACACTATTTAAAACCAAAATAAAAGACAAAAATACCAAGAGTAATCTAGTTAAAAATAGAACCACATTAATTTAAATCTAAAAAATATAAAAGACATGAAATAATTATAATAAAAAGAATATAATATATTATAATATTAAATAAAATTAATAAATTTAATTTAATCTAAATATTTTAAAGTAATATATATAATATAATATTATTTTTGTTAGGTTAGGTTTATCTTTATGCAATTTTTAATATACAAATTTATAATAAAATAATAAAAATATAAATATAAAACTTTAAAAAATAATATTTTAGATAAACATAATTTGGTTTGAAAAAAAATTGAATGGGAGGGGAGAGCGAGAAAACTAGCAACAACGATCAGTGTGGAGCTCCCGCAGCTTGGGATGTTGGTTTGTCGCAAGCGGCAGTGAATCTGGTTGACGAGAATGATAGCAAGTCAACGAAAGACAAAGAAGGTGATAAGAAATATTCTAAGGATGGGGAACCACGGGACAGTGGGGTGCCTCTTGACTCTAAATGTGTTAATAATTCATCAAATGGTGGAAAAGCTAAGGAAAAATAAATGGCTCATTTGTGGTCCTCTATCTTTAGAATTAGACCGGAAGGAAAGTCTGTGTTCCTACAAGTAACAGATATCTCAGATTCTTCTTTGGGAAATCTTTCTATCTATGTACCTAACCTTGTAATAGATCACAATATTTCTTCCATAGCTCTATCTTTGGTTGGAAATTTTATGGGCCATAGACCTAATATTAACATGGTTAGAGCTTTTGCGAAGAAGTGGCAGTTGCAAGGTCATTTAGATATTGTGCAGCAATTCCTAAAGGTTTCTTTTCGTTCTCTTTTTCTTGAAAAGAAGATATTTTTAATTTTCTTGTTGGCAAGTTGACTCTCAGGGAGTATATGGATTATTTTGTGTTGTCAATATGGCAACAAAGTCATATGAAGTTTTGATAGCAAACTATGAAGTGGAAAATTGACTAAGTATAGAAGACAAAATAGAACAGTGACTTGCAGTTGATTAGGGCATCAACACACGTGCGTACAATCAACTAAGGATATGTGCATTTAGACTTAAGCTCTATGGTATGTTATTATGCTTACCCTATACACACATGGTACGACATGGTAGTACGGACAAGTTACAAAAAGAACAAGTACACTAGTAGTTCAAAATACAGAGTATGAAGCTGACTTCATGATTTTGGTTAAGCGTATAATATTTTGTTATGTAAAGGCTAAGAACCTATTGTAGTAAGTTTTTAATTGTGTATTAAACATTATTGTAAACAAGGTTAAGCCAATTTGTTTGGAAGCGTTGTGTATTATGTTTTTGGGCCGACTATGGTCTTGTTTTGAGTCGCGTCTATTCAAGCATAGAGATATATATATATGTAATGCAAAGGTACATTTTAAGTGTCATCAAATAAGTCATAGAAGATATATAGTAGAGTAGTATAAATATATCAGAATGAGATAGAGCCCTTAAAGAAGTTAAGAACATAAGATTTTAACTGGAACTGATCAGACATCTGTGTCACATACAGCAGCTCACTTTTGGATATAGTGCATATCTATCCTCTGGAGGTTGTAGCCTTCTTTCTCTTTGAGAAGTGAGATCTTGGACAATGAGTCCTCACCCCTAATAGGGTTAATTGTAAAAGAATCCTAACAGGGTCAGATCCTTAACCAGGTCATTGTACTCATATTGTAAAGATTGCTTCTAACAGGGCGAAGGAACTTTAACATGTTCATTATACTAGTACAATATTTGTGGGTACTAATTCCCACTGGGGTTTTCCTCTAATCAAGGTTTCCCCATAATCATATCAAGTTTTATGTGATCTTTTTTTATGCTTCATTGGATGTATATTTGATTTATGTTTAAGTTGCTGAATTTGAATAATAAGCTAAACACTGATTCACCCCCCCCTCTCAATGTTTCCAACAATTGGTATCAGAGCCTGGTCCTCAGAGAGAAAAGTCTAACCACTTGAGGAGATCATGGATTCAGTAGAATTCAAACATCTAAAAAAGATTCTTGAATCAACCCTTGAAGATGTAGATAGATCTAAGAAAGAAAATGAAGAACTTAAACTAAAATTTGATGGCTCACAAATGCTTATCAAGAAACTAAGGAAAGAACTAAAAGATTGCTCCAGCAATGATTTGAAACTGAATGAAGAGAACAAGTCCCTAAAAGATAAGATAGAAGAACTGAATGATCAGTTAACTGATAGCTTAATAGCTATTGAAGAGAAGAACAAAGAGAACAAACAGTTGGATGATGAACTCGTGCAAGCCAATATGAAAATATTGGAATTGGAAAATATCAAGAACAAAATTGAAATTGAATTATTAGGAGAAAAAGACAAGATTGATAAACTACACACAAGTTATTATCTGATTCAATCATAGCTCTATGCATAAAAGCTAAAAGGTGATACCACTGGTATGGGATACAGTTTAGCTCAAATTGAGATCAACTCATCACAAGAAAGAAAGAAAGCTCTAACAGAATCTTCAAAAGAAATGAAAATTGAAAATCATGAAGAGACTAAAGCAGAAGATAAGCACAAGGAAGTCAACTATACTTGCTATGCCTGTAACAAGCATGGACACTTGGAAATAGATTGTAAGAATGTAAGACCCTTCAATGGTTACTGCTACTCCTATAATAAATTTGGTCATAGGGCTATTCATTGCAGTTTAAATCAAAGAAATCAGCCACAACTGAACCAAAGGAATCAAACTCAATTCAATCAGAGAAATCAACCTCAAAGAAACTTGCAGAAAATTACATATCAGATATGTAACTACAATGGACACACAACAAAATAATGCAACTTGATGAATAACAACACCAGACCTCCTATCATCTATCACTCATGTGGAAAAGCTGGACACATCTCAAGGCTTTGTAGATCAAGAACAAAAGGACAAGAGAATCCCAAGAAGTCTTTGTTTGAAGAATCAGGAGAAGTTAAGTTTGTGGAAGCTAAAGCTAACTCAGATAAAATATGGGTTTAAGTAAAGAAGGATAATGAAGAGAACAAGGTAGCAGATGCATCCTCAGTGGATGCACCTTCTACTTCTGGATAGTTGACCCTCATGGTCTTAGGGGGAGCTATTTTAGCTCTAAACCCCTACATGGCTGGTATAATCACCTCTAAGTATGCGCCTTTGTATTCATACATGTGATCACGGATTATGGCTGTATGCATTCATGCATTGCCCTTACTTCATTCAGAACAAATTTTGAAATTCTCTATGTAAACCACTTTATGACAATGAGCATTAAAAGAAATTGATCGTTATATAATTGGTAAAAGATCTCAAAGACCTCACTTTGCATTTGAGTTAGAAGCAATCAGGAAGTAGACAAGCATTAAGCATCAAAGTACTATGGTTTAAATGATTAGTTGGTTTGTGAACAGATTATCAATTGGAGTGGAACCCTAGTAGTCACGTCATTTCAGAATCATCGTGAAACCCTATTTAACCTAGTTGCAAGTAAGTATGGAAACCCCTATTGTATTTGACATTGCTGAGAGGAAGCGATTTGTTTTCAAGAAGCATCCATTCAAATCCATACTAGATGATGTCAAAGGAGCATTCTTGAGAACCCCACTTGGAGTCATTCATGTAGAAGACATTCGCACATATGTCTATTGCAAAAAGGAAAGTGTTGGAGAAAATAGAATTGCATCTCTCATGGGTTCTATGATGAAAGAAAATTATACATTCAAGAATGAATATGTGCATCTCACTGATAACCCTATCTTTGAGTATTCCAATGCACACAAATTCTATGAGCTAGAATGGGTTAAAATCTTATTGAGCAGAATACATGATGTCCTCTACTGGATTGGTGAAGTTCCTGTCTGCATCACTGCTGATCTAATTCATGAGATGATTGGACTACCCAAGGCTGGACCAGTTCTTCCAACTGGTAAAGATGTTAAGAAACAAGTTGATCAAGCATGCTTATCAAGGAGTGATAGGTGCGGTATAACAGTTGATCCCATCAAGGAAGATGACATTAAGCTAGTTACCATGATACTAGGTTATAAATTCCAGCATGCAAGCAGACTAAATAGTGTGTCTGTAGCCACTATCTTAGCAATAATAAAAATGGTGAAAGACAATACTTAGTACAACCTATGTGAGATATTGCACGCATAATTAATTGACAACATCTAAGCTATCAAGCATGACAAGAGCAAGATATTTAGGTTTGGCTCACTGATCATATATCTCTACTTCTAAATAGTAGGAAAGGTTGCAAATATCTACCTAGACAGAAGCAAACCCACTATGTCACAAATTTCACTTAAAGCCACATTAGAGAGTAGTGTAAAGGATTCTATGGATATAGACATCAAGACATTCAGAATCAAAATGTAGAAGAGATTCAAGATACCTGAGAAAATAGTTGAGAAGTACAAAGACACCATATGCTCCATGGTGGAGACTGATTGTACTTGTATGGAGGCAGTTGAGCCTAGGATGAAATGGATTCACCCTCTTGGTTATGAAGTTGAGGAACATGTTTTGGAAGGCTATGCACAAGTTCTCCTATTTGCGCCCAAACATCCCAATGAACCTAGATGGGGTACTTATAGGGAAATGACAAACCAAGTTGATTTTGTCCTATACAGTGCTAAAAACAAAAGGAAGGCATCTAGGATTACCTCAAATATCCTAAAAGTTCATGGTGTTACACAAGAAGATCTTGACAAAGCTAGAGAAGCTAAGATAGCCAAAGAACTTGAGAAGAATCCCACAGAAGTAAAATAGAAAAGACTGATGATATTCCCAAGAAAAAGAAGAAGAAATCAAATGAAGATACATCTGCGCCATCAACCACCATCGATCTGGATGCATCTCCACCATCAGTACCTAGAAATAAGTCTGGAGGAAGGAAGTAAGCTCCTACTAGTCATCCATCCTCGAGAACTACAAGGAGCAAGGTGAAGAACACTCAAGCTCCTCCTAAGGTAGGTTTCAAACCTAGTCTTAATGTCTTAAGGAACAGAATTGTCAATGAAGGAAGACTAGAGTCTCTCAAAAATATATATGACAAATATCAAGAGATAGACAAATCAAAGATTCATTCTATGATCATTTCTCATATGATTAAGTTCAAGAGGACTGTATTGGAACTTAAGACTGTCATACCAGACAAGGTATGGAATATACTTGATATGTTGAAGAGGAAATAAATTGAAGAGGATATGAGGATAAGAGAAGAAACATTGGATAGTCTTCTCCCCATGTGCTCGCATGATGATAAAGTCATTTTGTTAGATTTAGTAAAGCTGCACCTAAGAACCAAAACAAGAATTCTTCATATCATGAACAAGGAGTATGATCTAGTTAGTGAAGGGACTCATAAGGCATTTGAGTGGGTATTTATGGATAGACATATGTATCTATCAATAGTGCCTACAGCTAAGGAAACTCTAGTTCCTCCTAAACAAGTTGCAGAACCAGTAATTCAGAATGCACCTAAGACAGGTCCACAAGTTTCAACACCCTCAGTTTCAATAGCCTCTGATACAATAAAAGTTACAGGGGATACTATAGTGATTGATGATATCAAGATATCTATGACTGCTTTTGATAATGATATGGATAAATTTGAAAAAGCATTTGTGAACTCAGAAGAGAAAGAGAAGGTATGCATTGATGACACATCCTTATAGCAAGATGAAGTCCCCTCAAACGATTTAACAGATTTAAACAAAGAGAAAGACAATAAAACCAATGAGATACTAGCTATGGAGATCCCAGTTAAAATTGAATACATGGATACTAGTCAAAATACCATATTCACACCATCCACTCAACCATCTACCTTATTGTTGTCAAGTTTAACTCCTGACTCAACAAGTTTGGATGCTTGGGGAGAAGAAGACCTGATCAAGATTAGTGTCCTAGCCATGGAAAAGGCCAAAGAAAAATAGGCTATGAGAAATCCTCTATTCCTAGAATCATTAAAATTTTTGAATGATCTAGTTCCTGTGGATAAGAAAGTAGCAAAAATTCAATTAGTTGATGATGTAGACATCATAATAACAAGCTTCAAAGCACATTTTACAAGCTTAGTAGACTCAGCCACAAGAATTACAAAAGATGAGTATAAAAAGGAAAGGTTGAATGAACTAGTAAAGAATTTTTCCTTAGATCTGAAGTCTTTGAAGATTGGTCAATCTATGTTGAAAGAGTTGGCAGCTAAAGGCAAAAATGTAATAGCCAACTGCATGGACAGGGTGAAATTGACGACTGAACATATCAAGAAGATAGAAGAGGCAGATATATTGGTTGAAAATGTCAGGAAATAAGTTGAGACATCCACACAAGACATGAACATCTACAACAATATCTACCAAGGTCAACTAGACAAGATAGAAAAATCCAAAAGGAAATCAATAAGATAAGGATCAGGTAGACACAGTTGAGAAATGCGCTTGCGCCCTCCTTAGTAGTTCTAGATGAGAACATCAAATAGATTGATGCTACCATTGTCACATATGATCAAGGTCCCTGCATGGACTTGATGAAAATGGAAAATCTCACCTATGCTCTATGCGCCCATCTCCAGACAGTTGATGCAATGAAGGCATTCTAGCAGCAAGAGATAAAGAATCTTCAAGTTGTATATCCAGATGTTTATATGGAGTAAGTATCTAGAGACTTAAAATTTTGTCACCTTTGTCATTAATGTCAAAGGGGGAGTAATGAATGTGTGAGGAGAAGTTTATATATACACAAAGAATACGTAGTATATATTATAAAGTATAATGATATACAGTTTTTGGGTGTTAGTCAATTTTGAGTAACTTGGCCACATTCCTTTGTTGCCATTAATGACAAAGGGGGAGATTGTTGGAAAGTTGACTCCCAGGGAGTATATGGATTATTTTGTGTTTTCAATATGTAAACAAAGTCATATGAAGTTTTGACAACAAACTATGAAGTGGAAAATTGACTAAGTATAGAAGCTAGAACAAAATAGTGACTTGCAGTCGATCAAGGCATCAACGCATGTGTGTACGATCACCTAAGGATATAAGTGTTCAAACTTAAGCTCTATGGTATGTTATTATGCTTACCCTATACACACATGGTATGAAATGGTAGTACAGACAAGTTATAAAAAGAACAAGTACACTAGCAGTTTAGAATATAGAGTGTGAAGCTAACTTCATGATTTTGGTTAAGCATATAATATTTTGTTATGTAAAGGCTAAGCGCCTATTGTAGTAAGTTTTTAATTATGTATTAAACATTATTGTAAACATGGTTAAGCCAATTTTTTTGGAATCATTGTGTATTATGTTTTTGGGCCGACTATGGTCTTGTTTTGAGTCACGTCTATTCAGGCGTAGAGATATATATATGTAATGTAAAGGTACATTTGAAGTGTCATTGAATAAATTAGAGAAGATATATAGCCGAGAAGTATGAAGATATTAGAATGAGATAGAGCCCTTAAAGAAGTTAAGAACATAAGATTGTAACTGGAACTGATCAGACATCTGTGTCACATACAACAGTTCACTTTTGGATATAGTCCATATCTATCCTCAGGTTGTTGTAGCCTTCTTTCTCTTTGAGCAGTGAGCTCTTGGACAGTGATTCCTCACCCCTAATAGGGTTAATTGTAAAAGAATCCTAACAGGGTCAACCCCTAACCAGTTCATTGTACTCATATTGTAAAGATTGCTTCTAACAGGGCAAAGGAACTTTAATAGGTTCATTATACTAGTATTATATTTGTGGGTACTAATTCCCACCGGGCTTTTCCTCTAATCAAGTTTCCCCATAATCATATCAAGTGTTATGTGATCTTGTGTTATGCTTCATTGGATGTATATTTGATTTATGTTTAATTTTTTGAATTTGAATAATAAGCTAAACACTGATTCACCCCCCCTCTTAGTGTTTCCAGCAGTGCTATGTGGAGGCTCGTGGGTTGTAGGGAAGTCATCTCTGGCTCTTCAAAGATGGTCACCTACTTTAGTTCTCAATGATGAAATCTTTGCCTCAATGCCTATCTAGGTTCGTCTCCCTAGGCTTCTATTGGAATACTAGAATGAGGATATTTTCCTGGGCCTTGTAAGTTCTTTTAGAAAAATTCTATCTATTGACCCCATGACTACCTCAAAGTCTAGGCTAGTATTTTCTAGGATTTTCAATAGTGTTGTCCAGTTCACTGCTAACTATTAAGATTGTCTCTAAGCTAGGAAAGTGGGCCCAACCAGTGGAGTTTGAAACTGTACCTTTTTCCTACTTTGTGTGTAACAAAATTGGTCATTGGTTTGAGCAGTGCCCTTGTTCGAACAATAATTTGCCTCTATTTTATGTTGATTTTTATACTCTATTTTGAGACATTACCAAGACATTTGTGAACCTTTAAGTATTTGAACTTGTGATCATTCTATAAGTATAGTTAGAACCACCAAAGCCTATGGGTAGTTAGTAGTGACATATTTTGCTAAACATTATATATCTATCGCATTATTTCATATAACTATTTGAATGTGTGTTCTAATATTTGGATTGAGTTGAATAGTTGACTTAAATATATATCTGCATGTGCTACTAACCTGCCAGAAAAGTGAAGCGGTTTAAGAGTGGATCAAAAACATTGAAGAGGAAACGACAAAGTCTCAGCTGCGACGGGAAGAACCATTATGACACTGTGAGACATGCCTAATACATTGGAGGAACCATCATCTTAGGGAATATAGGAACGTAATTATGCTATATTTTCTCAGCGGTCAATACTTTGTTGAATCAGTTATCCACACTTTATGACATTCTGTCGTGGGCTGTTACATTCTCCTTTCTCTATGGTGTGAATTAGTCAGATTTTATCTGTATACTTTGAATAAACATCAACTCTCTATATAAAGGGATATGATCATTAGTTTGTATTTATTTGGATATTATACTATTGTTTCATTTGCACAATAAAGTTATTCTTTCTGGTTTCGTGCATTATTTTCATTATGATGTAATTAGTTTCTGGAAATATAATGAAGGAGTGATTTTGAATTATATTATGTGTTAGTAGTTACTAGAAGCCAATCAAGGGGCCCACTTGGGAGGTGGATTAGATGAGACTAGGTTAGAGTTTCTTTCAACATTTACAACATTTTAAGTAGATTTTAATGTTTCCTCCCACAAAATTATAACTCATGTATGTTCCTACATCACTTGCAAGGATAATTATAGTGAATGATTTGGGTTGATAGAATAGGTTTGATTTGAGTTTTCAATTTTCAGCATTAATTTCATTAAGTAGTTGTGTTTGTTTACTTTCTTGCAGTAATAGCATAGGTCTCTTTCATGTATTTTTCCTTCTTGTAGAAGAAGAGATATGACTCTTTGAGAGACTTAGTGCACAAATTGTGTTCTCCCATTTCAATTATGCGTCCCTAGGTTGACAATAAAAATGCACTTCATGATAGGAAAAGTAAATACCTTAGTTTGAATACACTATTCCTCGGATAATATTTGGCATGATTATTATTACCTATTGTGGGGATGTTCATTTTTGGCATTTTTTCTAGGATGGTGTCAAGCTGAGAACCTTATTGAGTCATTTTTTATTTTTATATAGTTCCCTATTTTATAGATAATAGTTTGCGGTCATGAACTTTCTTCACAAGTTTAAGTAATTACTTGCATGCATCAAAGAGGAATAAAATAAGATGACCATGAAATATTTATTCCAAGAGAATCTGTTAATCTGAATGAAGAATTTGAAGAAGCTGAATTACCTTTTGTTGATGCAAGTCCTGAATTTCTTGCAACATCTTACCTTTTGCTGGAATTTTGGCTATTTTTCTTGACAACTCCATTTGAAGTGCGCATGTCATTCATAATCCTATGGCTAATGTTCCTTTCCAGTAGTAAATCCATTTCCAAGTACCTCCAGTAATGACACAACCTACCTTTCCATTTCCTCTTCCTATCCTTATCAACAATGCTAACCTCAAAAACATACCCACAAATGCATTTCCAAAGTTCTCTGGCCTAATAACTGAGGACCCCGACACCTTTCTATTTGATTTTGAAATTATTTTTTGAATATTTTACTATAACACTAATGGCCACAAGCTCAAGTTGTTTCCAGCAACATTGAAGGAGTCCATCCTACGATGGTTTATGGGATTAGGAGCTAATGCAACAACTATCTGGGATGAAATGTCGACTCTATTTCTACAAAAATACAAAGAGTATTGCAAGGGGGGTGACCGAAGTGGAGATAGAATTTTTCAAATGTCACAGAAGGAAGATGAAACTCTGGAAGATTATGTTTCACACTTCTTGTATAACATGCAAAATAATCCACAACATGTGCTGGAGGAAGATTCACAGAAACTCATTTTCTTGAGGGGAGTAAATGATAACTACCTGGAAGCACTGGACCTCATAGATGGAGGAGATATATCTCAATCTTCCTGGGATGATCTTAATAAAATATTCCTCAACTATTCAAGATCAACAATAAAGAAGGGCAGAGGGTTTCGGTCTACACTTGCTAAGGGGAACATCTCGAGCATTTCTAAGCTGGAAATCTTGAACCTGTTGTCATATTTCAAGAAAGATATCATCAATGATGTCGCAACACACCTGGATATAATGAAGGATAAGAAGAAGCATGAAGATGCCAAAGCATAGCTAGCTAAGCACTGTCCTCACTGCCACAAGAAAAAGAAAGATTCTGGGTGAAAGATGGTGGCAAATTTGGAGAATCAACACCTTCCTACTGAGTACATGAAAATAGAATAAGACGACGAGCAAGTGTTCTTTGTTTCTCAATGTCAGCCATGAACTTCAAGAAAATGTATGCCTCAGGAACCTTTTCAATTTTCTAATCCTTATAATAATCAATGGTAGAACCAAAATTTTCAAAACCCTTCTCAGTACTCCCAACCTACTGTTAACAATATCTGGCCTAATACTCAGCAAAACCATTAGCCCAACCAACACCAAAACCACTGGCCACAACCTCAAAATCAATGGAAGCCACCATAGGGGAATTGGAATCCATACCAATGGAGATGACCTCAACAATGACCTTATCAAAATTATGATTATCCACCCTTACCACCTCCAGTTTCTTGAACTGCAATAATGCCACCTCTTGCAGGCACAAGTCCTACTCCAAATCCAACCCAATTACCTACTTAGCCACAACCCAATCCTAACAACAAGAAATAACAAAAACCAATGTATGTTACTGACACTCAGCAGTACCCTACCTATGCACTAGAGATATCTGATATTCACTTGAGATCTGGTACTACCCTTCGTGTACTAGAACCTCCTATGGTAATGGAAGTTCCAAACATTCCTATAGTATCAACACAAGTTCCAGAAACCACTTTTCCAAATATTGTCTAACCAACTGATATACCAATTCAAACTGATGTTCACACCTTAGTTAATCTTCCCTTTCCACAAAGACTTAGCATGGAAAAACCTATATCCCAGGGAGAAACACCATTTGATATCCATGACCAGTTGAAAAACATGCATATCTAGATTCCACTATTTCAAGCTATCAAAGGTGTTCCTCTTTATGGAAAAGCCATTAAAGAAGAATGACTCAAAAATCCTAGACGTAAGAAAAATGATCCCCAAATAGTTCATGTTATAGGTCAACTTGTAGATATTATGTTGGGCAAGATAGTCATTCCAAAGTACTCTAACCCTAGAAGCATAGTTGTTGATATTAAAGTCTATGAAAAATGCTCTAGTAGATTTGGGAGCAACTATAAATGTTATAACTAAGGATACCATGCATAGGTTGAGTATAGAGAGATTCAAAACCACTCCAATAGTCTTACAACTTGCAGATAGTTTCACTATCACCCCAGATAGCATCATAGAAGATATAGTAGTCACATTGGATTCCTCGGAATATCCTACTGACTTCCTGATATTATCACCTAAGGTCAACTTTTTTGGTTATCTAGTTATCCTTGGAAGACCTTCGTTAGCCACTACTCATGCTAATTTCAGTTGTAGATCAGGTAACAAGATAGTTTCAAATGACCAAGCAATCAAGAAGCTAGCATTTTATCCTCCTGCCAAGCCCCAACCACATTTGAGTACTCCTATTTGGCTAGATTTGGGAGATGAGGAAGAAGAGATAAACTTTGTTACTCAACTAATGATATTACACAAAAAATCCTTCCTAAAATTGCAAGAAGATGATGATTTGATTCAAACTATCCTTACCAATGATTATGTCATAGAAAAATTTATTTTTGAAAGCTCTGTTCTACAGTTGTCTACCTATGAGAACTATGATCTTCTAGTAGAAATTGATGTTATCCATCAATTATTACCCTATGAGATATCTACAATCCCAATACCTGAGGTATCAATGCTAGAGCTAACAACTAATGTGGAACTCTCTCCTAGTCACAATCTTCATGTTAACACTAAACTGCCACCACAACAATTGACATTGTTAACTCAACTCCTTTGTAAACATGAAAAATAATTTGCTTGAGACTATGGAGACATGGTAGTCTTGAACCCAAAGCTCTGCACACACAAAATTTATATCAATGAAGGAAGTCTACCACTCTGCCAACCTTAGAGAAGAATTAACCCATCCTCAAGAGAAATTGTAAAAGCTGAGCTACAAAAGTTGAACTAGATGCTAGTTTTATTCATCCAATCTCTGACAGTAAATGGGTTTCACCTTTATTCATAGTGCCTAAAAAGGGGGTTAAATGGATAATATGTGTAGATTATAGGGAATTGAACAATGCAAAAAAGAAAGACCATTTTCCCTTGTCATTTATTGATCAAGTTCTAGACACCTTAGCTAGTAGGAAGTAATTCTCTTTTCTTGATGGATACAACGGTTATAATCAGATTAGCATTGTTCTAGAGGATCAAGAGAAGACAACATTTACATGTCCTTGGGGAACATATGCATATTCTATGTTACCTTTTGGCTTATGCAATCCACCAACCACTTTCCAAAGGGCTGTAATTAGCATTTTGTCTGATATATCACATTATTACATGGAAATATACATGGATGATTTCACCACATTTGGTGTTACTTTTGAGGAAGCTTTGAATAACTTGGAAAAAGTGTTGATTAGATGTCAAGAACACAACCTGTTCCTCAATAGTGAGAAATGTTTCATGCTAATGCAAGAAGCAGTGGTGCTAGAGCACTTCATCTCTGAAGCTAGCATCCAAGTAGACCCTGCAAAAATTGAGGTAATTATTACATTACCTACACCTACTAAGAAAAAAGATGTTAGATCCTTTTTAGGACATGCTGTATATTATAGGCACTTCATCCAAAATTTAGTTAGATAGCTAGTCCACTATACACCTTTCTTACAAAAGAGGCCAATTTTTCATGAACATCAGCTTGTGCAGAATCCTTTCTTAGGATTAACAAGGTAGAAATAACAATTTTATACAAAAATAACAACCAATAATAGAGAATAATAAGTCAAACCAGAAGAGAACACAAGACAATGATTTAACGTGGTTCACCCAATCCCTGGGTTACGTCCACCAAATAGCAAAGTCCAATATTATTCTTATCTAGTGATTACAATTATATCGTAATGCATAGATCCCTTACAACTCAATACCACCATAAAACAACAACATAATAATGAAACCCTAACCCTAAGCCAATTTATAAAAAATTTATGATGCTTTAGGGTTAGAACATGTCAGTCTAGAAATTGGCTGAAATAAGACTGAAAAACATTTTTCTCCGGGGCTCTGCCCCCGAACCCCCAAACTTGGGGGCTGCCCAATGAACCCTCACTCAGGGTGATGCCCTGAAACCCATGCCTTGAAAAAAGGTAAATCACTTTCCTAATCAGTCACCACAATATAAAAATCTTCCACTTGGGAACTGATCAGACTCCACATAAACCAACATCCTTCTTGCAACTCAAGTCTCTTCTGACAACTGTACCAGTACTTAGAGAGCCTGATTGGTCTTTACCATTCCACATACATACAGATGCTTCTGACTATGCAATAGGTTTTGTCTTAGGAAAAAAGTCTAATAACCTTAAAAATGCTATTTACTATGTCAAAATTTTTTTACATGGGCCCGAATTAAATTATACAGTTACTAAAATAGAATTACTGCCAGTGGTCTATGCTTTGAATAAATTTTGCCATTATGTAACAAGCTATCCAATCTTTGTTCATACTGACCATACAACAATCAAATATCTTATGAACAAACCCACCATCTTAGGAAGGCTATCAAGATGGCTTCTCCTTTTGCAGGAATTCAACATAACAATAATTGACAAGCCAGAGAAAGAAAATGTTGTAGTTGATTATTTATCAAGACTCCTAAATGCTGAGAATGATACTTCTGTGATAGATGATACATTCTCTGATGAACATTTGTTCCATATTTCTGTCAAAATTCCATGGTATGCTGATATAGATAATTACCTTGCAACTGACAAGATGCCTACACATTTCTCTCTTAAGGAGAAAATAATTCTTATTGAGAAACGTTTTCAATTCTCTTGGATCAACAATACATTATTATATACTAGTCCAAACCAAGTCATGAGAAGGTGTATACGTGAAGATGAAACATATGATATCCTCCATTCTTATCATGATGAGCCCTCTAGAGGACACTTTGTAGCTAAGAGGACATCTCTAAAAATCTTAACAACAGGTTATTATTGGCCCACACTTCACAAACAACAGCCAATTATACCAGAAAATGTGATAAATGCCAAAGGATGCATCGTTCAAAAAATTCAAATGAAATTCCTTTACATCCATAGGTGGCTATAACACCATTTGATAAGTGGGGCATGGATTTCATTGGTCCTATAGACCCTCAATCTAATGGAAAGTCCTACATTTTGGTATGCACCAACTATCTAACCAAATGAGTTGAAGTGAAGGCCATGAAGCATGCACACGGTCATAAGGTAGCAGAGATCATGTATGAAGAAATCTTCACCCGTTATGGTGTGCCAAGAGAGCTTGTAACTAATTAGGGAGCACAATTCACATCAAACCTGATCACAGAACTCATAAAGGAATACAATATCAGACACGGGAAGTCTAGTCCCTACCATCCTCAAGCCAATAGTCAGGTGGAAGTCACCAACAGAGAAATTGAAGCAATTCTAACAAAAATAGTTCACGTACAGTGCCGTGACTGGAGCAACCAACTTTCAAAAGCAATCTAGGCATACATAAACACATGGAAGAAAACCACATGATTCAATCCATTTGATTTACTGTATAGGAAAGAAGCCATGTTGCAAATTGAGTTTGAGAACAAAACATTACGCACTGCTCTGGAGTTAAACATTGACCTTCCTGTAGCACAGTGAGACCATCTTCTACATCTCAAATACTTGGATGAAATGAGAAAATATGCATTGGAGTGCACATAGATAGTATAGAAATAGAGGAAGAAATGGCATGACTCCCATATTAAGAACAAACAGTTTCAAGTAGGTAATTGGGAATTACTATATGATTCCAGATTCCAACAGACACCAGGAAAGCTACAAACAAGATGGTTGGGCCCATATGAGATAGACCATGTCTTCAAAAATGGAGTAGTCTAGTTGAAAACTATTGATCTAGTGCTTTTCAAGCTATTGGTCAATGGGCATCTGTTATGTATGTGGAGCCTAATCAGACTCAGTTTCTTTCAGCGTGGTTTCCCCCCAGACATATCTATTTGGGCCCCATGCTCAGGGTCAAGGGGTAGCGCCCCAGGTGGGGTGAAGGGGTAGAGCCCCTGATGGGGTCAAGGGGCAGTGCTCCTCGATGCCAACAATTACTTATTAATATTGTAAAGGGTCAACCATTGATTTTCTATTAGTCGGAATATTTTTTGCCCTAATTAGGTTAGGTCAAATATGCTTGTGAAAATGGCTTAGGGTTTTGAGATTTCATTGTATGAGGGATTTTCATAGCTTCTTGTGATGGTATTGAGTTGCAGGTTTCAGATTGTAATCACTAGATAATAATATATATATTGGACTCATTGTTGGTGGACGTAGCCCAGGGATTGGGTGAACCACGTTAAATCTCTGTGTCTTTGTGTTCTCTTCCATGTTTATATTTGCATTTTTCTACTTATTATTCTAACAACATCGACTTCATCTATATCATCAGCCCCATACCAAAGATGACTTCCTGCAACAATTCAAAGATACAACTCCAACATCGCAACAGGTAATACTTCCTGTAGCAGAAGGTGAAAACCTTCTTCCTGCAGCTTCATCATAACATTCCTTCATGTATGCTCATAATAAAAATTTCATTTTCAAATGAGGTTCCATTCTCCATTCATTTTCTATATTCTTATTTCCAACCCATTCCACTTCTCTACCTTCCACCCACCCATCCTCCATGTCATCATCTCTTTCCATATTTCTATGTTTTAAATAAGATCCACATTAGCTGACGCATGCATCCGCCACACTTGTTCTGCTCTCACCACCTTTTTTCCGCATGCGGAAACAAAATGATAGGTAAAATTTTTCTCTTTCTTTCCACTCTTAGCACAAAGATTTTAGTAATTATATCTAATATTGCGATCAATCTATAATTAAGGCATTATGCTAGTTTCTTACCCCATGCCAAGTGTGACAAGTGTGAACACTTATCTTAATTTTGTAGGCAGAAGGGAAGTGTATTACTTGTCAACTCAAATATGTACTTGTGCCTTATTTCATTAAGCCCTTTTAATTTCTTGCACAAGTGTCGTACCAAAATCCTTGAATAATCCTAGATTTTATGACTTGACGTGACCCTGAAAGGACATAATTAAGCTATGGGAAAAATTGCACTTAAAGTTATAATTCCTTCTATGAAAGTGTCATTATTTCTTATGTTCAAGTACAATAGAAAGATTGCAAGGGAAAAATTTGTAGTTTCAAGAAGTGCAGTTTGGAAGCTTAAATTCAGGGTGATTCAAAAAGGAACAAGGAATTTGGAAATTGCAGAGCAGAGGAAATTGACAAATTGACAAATTACAACAAAATTTTAAAGGAATAATTTGGAATAAATGGGAGGGAAATTGATGCGCCATGAGCCCATGGTTCATGGTGTTCTTCTCATGGATGTTGAAGGATTTTGGAGATTCAATGTGTGCGGATGGCTGGGGTATTTATTGCAACTGACAAAATTTGATGAGGAGGTAGTAGTAGAATTTAGGAGTACATTTGAGGAGGGAAAGACAACCTTATGGGGTTTAATAGTTGTAACAATAGAGGAATGCATAGCAAAAGTAACTGGATTTCCACCAATTGGGGAACATTATCCCAATGAGCATAACACTAGGTCATCTCAAGTCTAGTTTACTCTTCCTATAGACCCTCCATTGGAGATAAACAAGCAAGGATGCAAATGCATGTCACTTCCTCCACCATTCAATGAGCTGGAAAGGCACATTATAAGGTACCTAACGTGTGAGGGAAGATTTTCTCATTTACATGCACATAATTTCAAATTACTTAGCTATGTAAGGCATAGTATTCCAATAAATGTTCCCAATTTTTTGTATAACATGCTAAGTATTAGTTTCGAGGAGACCCAGAAGGGGAATACAAATTTTGTCTCTCACCATGCCCTAATTAAACTATTAGTTGAAAAATATCTTAGGGAAGTTTCTCCCTTGGCATGGTTAGAATTTGTTCAGCTTAAAACCTTACAACCCCAAGTTGAGCCTATTGAGAAAACTAGTAATTATAATGCAACACCATATGAGACATTGTTGAAATAATTACCCACAAAGGGGAACCCGAAAAACTTTAGAAAAATAGACCTTCACGTGCTCCTGAGAGAAATGTCCCTACCTCTTCTCAAAAGAGAGGAAAATGAAAAGTTGGTGAAGGAACTTCAATTCCTGCAAATGAACCATAAAACCCCACAACTTTTGCATGAAAGAAAAGGAAATCAACTCCTACAACAACTACTCATATAGAAGAGAGACCAAAGAAAGCTAGTAAAAAGAAGGTTATGGAGGTTGAAAAGACTCCTATATGGAGAATTTCTTAGATGAGAGGAAAAATTCCTCAAGTATCCCGAGATAGTCAATATGTTCCTTTAGAAAAATCTGTTGTAGAATCCCATTTAGAGTATATTCCAAACAATTCCCCAATTTGACCTAAAAGCATAGATCTTTCACAAAATCTAAATGAGAAATGTGATGATGAGCCTGCCACAAGTCAAAATGACCCTGGAGAGAGTCATCATAATATTCAAGAAGGAAATGAGGAAGAACTTCAAATGCCTCAATAGTCAGCCCACTCACACTCTCAGAATGCCCTAGTGCCTTATCGGGGAACATGGTTTACCAGCTATTTAGAGCACGCATATAGAGAATAGAGGAGAAAAAATAATCAGTTAGAATAGTGTGGCCCACCTACTTTGCAATCTCTTCTCTTTGGTCTATACAATCAGTTTGTTTTTTATACAAATTTATGGAAGGAAGGAAGAAAGAAAATGAAAAGAGTGATCAATGACTAAAAGGAGGAAATAGAAGACTTGAAGGAGAAATTGAAGAGGCAGAAACAAAAAATGGATCATGAATTGAAATTGGATGATCAAATTATAATTTGTAGGCCTCCTCCCAGGGTATATTCTTTTTGTTTAAAAGAATGATTCATCTTACTTCAACTGATGATGAAAGATATAGATTTTGAGTTCAAAATTGCTCAGGAATTCTATGGTCTATACCAAACCCTGCCTACCTGGAAAAAGAAACTTCTTTGTGAATTATATCTGCACAACTTCATTATTCTAGAGGAGAAAGAGTGGAATCCCTTGCTCTATATTGGAGATATACATCTAAGTGCCTTAATGTCATGGATGCATAATGAAGCCAATTATGAAAGGAAATTAGATAATTACATGTACCAGGAGAAATTAGAACCACTGCCCTTGAGGGATGAAAGAACTCAGCCCGATGTTCTACTAAGGGACTGGTTCAGTCTCACCTATAGGAGCATAAAATCATAAACCAAGAAGAAAATTTTTGCTGTCAAGGAAGAGGTTTATATAGAGTATCAAGGGGTGTCATACTTTACCTTTCAAAGAGCCTTGGCTGGTGCTAGAAACAGATGGAATAAGTTTCCAAAAGTATTCAAGAAATCATAACCACACATTCCTATTAATCTTGAAGAAAAAATTCATCGGGTACCAAAATATATGTAGTTAGCTAGAAAAATTAGGTGTCAGCTTTGGTGTCCCCTAACAGGTCAGCCACCAATGCTTCTATGGCCCCTATATGAGATCAATGCTACAAAGTTGGACCAGCTGCAGGAAGATTACAGGATGGACTTCTGGGAGAAAACCAGAGGGTTCTACTACACCTTCAAGAGCATGAGGAGAGGGAAGATAGAGGTTGGAGAATTTGGGGGAATTGCAAAGAAGTGTAATGCTCAAGGACAAGCATTATAATTGTAGGGGGGAAGATGAGGGGACAATAATTTTTCTCTATTTTATGTTTATTTTTATACTTTATTTTTAGACATTACCAAGACATTTGTGAACCTTTAAGTATTTGAACTTGTGATCATGTTATAAGTACAGTCAGAACCATCATAGTCTATGGGTAGTTAGTAGTGACATATTTTTCTAAACATTATATATCTATCATAGTATTTCATATAACTAATTAAATGTTTGTTCTAATATTTGGATTGAGTTGAATAGTTGACTTGAATATATATCTGCATGTGCTACTAACCTACCAGAAAAGAGGAGTGGCTTGAGAGTGGATCAATAGCATTGAAGAGGAAATGACAAAGTCTTAGCTGTGACAGGGAGAACCATTATGACACCGTGAGACATACCTACTATATTGGAGGAACCATCATCCCAGGGAATATAGGAAAATAATTCTATTATATTTTCTCAGTGGTCAATACTTTGTTGAATCGATTATCTAGACTTTATGACATTATGTCATGGGCTGTTACATTCTCCTTTCTCTATGGCGTGAATTAGTTACTTTATTTGTATGCTTTTAATAAACATCAATCCTCTATTTAAATGGATATGATCTTTAGTTTGTAGTTAGTTGGATAATATATTATTGTTACATTTTCACAACAAAGTTCCTCTTTCTGGTTTCATTCATTGTTTTCATTATGATGTAATTAGTTTCTGGAAATATAATGAAGGAGTGATTTTGAGTTATATTCTATGTTAGTAGTTTGTAGAAGCCAACCAAGGGGGCCCACTTAGGAGGTGGATTAGGTTAGACTAGGTTAGAGTTGTTTTTAGCATTTACAACATTTTAAGTAGAGTTTACTGCTTCCTCCTACAACATTATAACTCATGTATGTTCCTGCAACACTTGCAAGGATAATTATAGTGAGTGCTTTGGGTTGATAGAATAGGTTTGAGTTGATTTTTCAGTTTTTAGCATTAATTTCATTAAGTAGTTGTGTGTGTTTAATTTCCTACAGTAATAGCGTAGGTCTCTTTAATGTATTTTTCCTTCCTATAGCAGAAGTGATATGAATATTTGAGAGACTTAGTGCACAAATCATGTTGTCCATTTCAAGTATATGTCCCTGGGTTGACAATTCAAATGCACTTCATGATAGGAAAAGTAATCCTTAGTTTGAATACACTATTCCTAGGAGAAGATTTGGCATGATTATTATTACCTATTGTGGGGATTTTCAGCCCTCATAAGGTTAACAAGGAGAAAGGGCCCAAAAATAAGGCCCATAAAAAAGTACAAAAAGAAAAAAAATTTCTCAAGAAGGAGTTACAGAAGGTAAATCTACTAAGGATTCAAACCCCAAGTTAGCCTTGAACAGATCCTCGAAAGGGAATTAGGCTCCTCTGAATGAGGAAAACAATACTATCCTTAATAATCCTATAGTGGGGTTAGAGGATAGGGAACATGCTTCCCCACTGGATGGAAACTCATTTCAGCCATTAGATGAAGGTGAAATTTATGAAAGTTTGGGACCCCCTGAAAAAGTATAAATGGGTAATAGCTTACCATCTAGAGAAGAGGAAACTCAATATTTTAGTCAGGCTTCAAACAACATAGAATATTCCCATCCATGTAACATCTTGGGGGAAATCACTCTCTGGTTTTGTCTGAAACCAGGACGCTAGAATGTGTGAATTCTTCCCTCCCTGATATTGATAAGATGTGCAGTATCTAGGGTGATGAACCTATGAATGATAAGGATAATCAACTAAAGGATGAGAATGAAGGAAGAGATAAATACCAATGGTCTAAGATGGAAAAAATGAGAGGGGGAAAGGGAGGGGAAATTCAACAGACTAACTCTTCTTCCCAAAGTGGGGTCTTAACTAAAAATCAAGTTAGAGTTGATGTTGGAATGCCAAAACCATCTAGAGTGAAAGCTAATGTTGGCTCTCCAAAATCTAATGTGGGGAGGAGATAAAAAAAATGGAATAGGTAACAAGAGAGAAAGATTATCTTGGAAAATTATGGGGATTAATAGCTCCCATAAGAAATATGTTCTTGGGAATATTGTCAGAGATCATAAACTAGATATTCTATTGATCCAGGAAACTAAGATTAAATTTTTCAAATATTGTAGAATTATTGGATCAAACTAGGATATAGCTTGTGGTGGTACAGTTCTTTTCTAGAACCTCAAATATGTCAAGGGAGAGCCTCTCATGCTAGAAGATAGCATTGTTTCCATTAAGTTTTCAAATATTGTGGAATTGTTGGATCAAACTAGGATATAGCTTCTGATGGTACAATTCTTTTTTGGAACCTCAAATATGTCAAGGGAGAGCCTCTCATGATATAATATAACTTTTTTTCCATTAGGTTTCATCATATTAGGGATGGGTTCTTAGGGATTCTCTCCAACATCTATGCTCCCAACACAAGGAATGCAAGAGGCAGATTTTAGGCAAGGTTGGTGTCTTATAGAAGTATTTGGTAAGATTCATGCTGATTGATTATGGGTGATTTTAAAACCCCTCTAAAATAATATGAAAAATTTGGTGGATCACAACCTCATTTCGAGATTAAACAAGAACTTATGGACTTTATTAATAACTAAGCTTTGCTAGATGTGGATCTCTAAGGAGATAATTATTCATGGTCAAATAGAAGGGTTGGAAGTGAGTTGATTTGGGTGAGGCTTGATTAGACTCTAATTTCTAATGACTGGTTGATTAAGTACTTTTTTTTTTCTCTCAGTACCTTTTTCAGAGTTGGGTCTGATCATTCCCCCATTTCTTTTGTGGCAGACCCTATTAATGTTAAGAGAAATTTTCCTTTTCAGATTGAGAAAATGTGGCTCTCACATCCTAGTCTTGAAGTCTACATCAAGGATTGGTGAGGCATTATCATGGATGGTTCAGATATGTTTAAAGTGGCTAAGAAGTTAAGATTCATAAAGGATAAGGTGAGGAAGTGGAATAGATATGTCTTTGGGGATATATTTGCCTCAAAAAACTCTATAAAAGAAGAGTTGAAATAAATTCAAGATAAAATCTAGGTTGAAGGGTATATTGCAGATTACATGGCTATTGAATTGAGAGTCTTGGTTAAATAGCATTATATCATAGCCAAGGAGGAAATGTATTGGAAGTAGAGGTTTAGGGCTACTTGGCTTTCTAAGGGTGATAAAACACCAAATGTTTTTCACATGAAAATTTCTAAACATAGAGTCACTAATAGGATATCTCACATCCTTACATAAAGGGCTGATATTGAGAAGGAGGAGGACATTAAAAGAGAGATTTTACATTATTTCTCTTCTCTTCTCTCAATAGACCCTACTCTAAGTCCTAAGGATCAAATTTTTTTGTTGGATGCTATTCCTTATACATTGGGGGAGGATCAAAACAAGTTTCTATTAGTTGTTCCCTTGAATAAAGAGACAAAGAACACTAATTTTTTCTTTGAAGGCGAGAAGGCCCCTTGTCTAGATGGTTTTCTTATGTTTTTATTTCAACATTTCTGGAATATCATTGAAAATGTTGTTACTAATGTGGTTGAGGAATTATTTGGAGCTAAAACTTTGTTGAAAGAGATTAATGCTTCTTTCATAGTTCTCATCCCCAAAAATCATGGGGCTAACTCTGTAGATAGCTTCGGGCCTATTAGTTTGTGCAATTCACTCTATAAAACATTTTTCAAGGTTTTAACCTCTAGATTGCTTTCACTTCTTCCTTTTTTAATTTCTCCCTAGTAGTATAGGTTTGTGCCAGGTAGGAAGATTCTATATTCCATCATCATGGTTCATGAAAAAATTCATTCGCTGGAGGTATCCAATAGCCAGGGTTTTTTGTTAAAGCTAGACATATACAAAGCTTATGACCAGGTGGATTGGTCCTTTCTCTGCAGAATTCTTTAGGATTTTAGGTTTAGGCATAGGGTGCTTGGTGAAATCAAGGTTTACATATGGATTTGAGTACCTTAAAATCTCAGGGAAGTACCCTCTTATTTGTATAAATAAATTCTTATTGTTTTATGTTTTTTTTTACCTTAGTCATTTTCATATTTAAATTCATAAACTAGTTGTTACGCGTGTTTTCATGATTTATTTGATACCTTTATATGGATCTATCTGATTAAACTAAAATGGAGATTGACAGTTGGTGCTATGCCTAAATACAGATGATGAATGATCTTTTCCACCAAGGAAATGCGTGATGCTGATGCATGTTCTAGACCCACTAGATTCTTAGAGATAAAGAAAAAAGATCTACAGTTAAACCCTGATGAAGATCTAATTTCATCTACGGTTGGTGATATGCCTCAAAGCTTAAGATGAAGCATCTTTAAAAATAAGGAAATGTGACAGTGTGACACGTATCATGGGCTTGCCAAAGTCTAAGGATGAGATGGAAAGGGTACAAATGGCATCACATGATTCATTGAACAAGATGATGAGGATTCACGTCAGTTTATAAGACAAGTTAAAATGCAGATTACTAAAGCTCTTATCATTTTGCACATGGTTCTAATTAATGGTGCTATTTTAATCAAGATCAAAAGGTGATCAATTGTTAGTAAAAGTTCAAAGATTAATTAGCGGTTAATTTTGATGGGCATCGACGGTTGGCATAATGCCTCAAAGCTGAGATGTGCATTGTTTACAGAACAATGCAACCTTGGTGAAATATTAGAAGGTGATCATAGGAAAACATTGATTGAAGAATATTTTCAAGGATAGATGATGTTAGGTCATGGTCAACAATGTTGACAACTCTATTCTTAATAATGATAATATCCACTATCAAAGGAAAAATATGTAGATGAGCATGCAGTCAAGTTATCATTATTCTGGATCATCTTTAACAAGTCACAAATGATTTTGAGCTTTGATTTCTGGGTTTTGATTGTGTGTATTTTTAAGAATCAATGTTTCGGATCACACTCCGTGATCCATCATCAGGATGTAAGAGCAAAAAGGAAGTGTAAAAATTTTTACACTTCCTTTTTGCTCTTACATCCTGATGATGGATCACGGAGTGTGATCCGAAACGTTGATGCTTAAAAATACACATAATCAAAACCCAGAAATCAAAGCTCAAATTCAATGGATTGTGGAAATCTTATCGATTTAATCACAAATGATTTGTTAAGTGATTATTGTTTGTTTTCCTTATGGTCGACAACCATTTTTAAAGGATGATAAATCATTCCTTAAATGTAATTATAACTAATGTTTAGTTGTTGATCTTAGGATTAGGTTTTAGTTATCAAAAGATACACCGATCTGAAGCTTGTATGCATCCCTTGGATTTTATATAAATAGGGATACCAAGACCATGTGAAAAGGGGACATTTATTATTATTTTTATTTGTTCAAGTTTTGATCACAACTGTAACATGGACTCAAATATACTATTTCTCAAAATCAATAAAAGACAAGTGCTTATGTCTCACTTGTGGTAAAAATGTTCAATTGATTTCATTTAGTCCTTTGCAATTATTGAAGGAATTTCAATTACTATTCTATAAATGCTTGTGTAGAGATATTATATGTCTTATATCATTGTTTAATTATAAAGGAGTTTGTGGAAATTTAGTGTTTCCAGCTTCTTGTTCAACTGGTCTCCCAACCATAGGAGTTAAATTTATTTGAACTAACAAAGATATAAATAGACTTAATCTCTCTGCATTTATAGCATTCAAATAGTTGATGGTATTGGAATATACTGTCTTGCAAATTTGTACATAGGATTGAATTTGGATAGACTCTATTTCCCAAGTTGATATAGGTACTGGTCTAATTTATTATTGGATATAGTCATTTAGTTCATTGTTTTATGTTGTTGAGATATTCTAGCATTCATTCATTTATATATATTCTTATAAAGAATTCTTACAAATCTCACAAAGCATTCCATTTTTGTAGTTTTATGTTGTATTGATTATAATTTGATTTATTTCAAGTGCCTTTCCATACTTGAGAGAGATAATTTTGAAGTGTATCTCATCTACTATAAAAATCCTTGAAGGAGAAGTCAAGGTATAGGCTTACCAGCCTTGGTTTTGCAGGGCCAAAATTGCAGAAGGTTCAACCTTGCCTTGGTTGAAGCTTGTTAGTTGGCCAAATCACTTGGGTTTCCCACCATTGGATTGGAAATTCCATAAGAAATCCAATCTGTTGATTTGAGAACCAATAGATTGGTGAATCTTCTGGGGAAGTTGCTCACAATAAGTATTGTGGAGTTACCTAGAGTTTCAGATTTTGCAGATCAGAGAGCAGTGGTACCAGTTTGTTTAAAAGTGCACTCTACTAGAAGGAAGAATCTAGAAGACCAAAAAACAATATTTTTCTTCTGACAAGAAGGTGGTGACTGTACAATTTTGATGTAGTTATATCTTGGTAAATTAATTTTGCTATGCTAAGTATTCATGTGGGGTAGAAGCCTTGCATCAAGATTAGTTTAAATTAGGTTTACATAAAAGTATAAGAAGTAAGAAACAAGCTCCAGATATGTTTTATACAGGACATAAGAGATTTCTTGATAGGGAGAACACTGGTTTCAATGAAGAAAGCCATTGTGAGAATCCAAACAATTTAGGAGATAATAGAAACCCATTTGGCATCAAAGATGATCAAAATCGAGTGCAAGAAATAGAAGAAGAGATAGAAGAATATGAAAATGAAGATTAGTTTTTATATGCTACATTAAGTAAGTTGACTGAGTATGGCAAACATAATCCAAAAGTGGTTAAATATTTGAGAAGGTTACCTAGTGAGGCCTTGGATAGGCTAGAAATAAAGAGAAGTGAGTGCCTGATGATGAAGAAGGAACAAGAGAAAAGGTGACACCAAAAAGGCATGGATCACCAAAATACAATCCTCCTCATAGAAAAAATGGGGAGCCAATTTTCAACAGTGATCATACAAACCCATTGTTTGAACCAGACAATAGAGGAATGTGTGAGAAGAACAACAATGGAAATGGAAGGAATGGGAATTGGAGACAACCAAATAATGGGGAAAATTACAACAGAGGTAATCTAAGGAAGAAAAATATGGGAAATAATCATAACAATGATCAAAATAACTAAGGCATGAATCATCAAAATCTCAGAGGTCGGAATAGAAACTAGCATAATATGGGCCAGAGAAGAAGAGCTCCTATGGTGATGGAAAGATATATAAAAATTGATTTCAGTGGGATAGTTGGATACCCAAATACTATATCAAATTAATTAAGAAATTCCATTCCAAAATTTTTAGGGAATGGAGTGGAATCTGCTAAAAAACATACCATAAATTTAAAAAACATCATTGAAGAACTAGAGGGAAATCATGAGGATGTCTTCATGAAGTTGTTTGTACAATCATTAATTGAAGATGCTACTGAATGGTATAGGGGGTTTCTTGATGGATCCATCTCAAGATGATGTGATTTTGTAATTCAATTTATTGAGAATTTTGGTGATCATAATGATATATCTTTTGCATCTCATGAATTAACTAACATTAAAAAGAACTTTAATGAATTAGTTGCAGAATTCAATAAAAGTTTTAATAAAGTATTTAATAGAATACCAAGAGATATAAGAATCATTGATTTCTATCTAAGTGCATTTGATAGGAAAACACATTATGAGATTAGATCACAAGGACCTACAACCTTGCAGAAAAATTTCAAAGTTTCCACCACTATTGAAAATAATAGAAAATCTGCTGGAAGGATAGACAAAAGAGATGATACTAAATTATACAATCCAAAGGCCCCTAAAAAGGATGATCTCAAAGAAATTATGGATATGCTAAAAAATATAAATGCAAAGAAAGGCAGGAGTGATAGGCCATCATTCCCTCAAAATGATAGATTTAGATTACAAGTTCGCCCATATAATACTGACTGGAAAGATGGTTAACTTGAAAAGAAAAGCTAAGCTATACTAAAGAAACACCTGCTCCACTGAAAAGAAACAAGAATTTAGTTGAGAGATATCCTTGGTGTGAGGCTTGTACATTACCACATATTATTAATAATTGTTTTGTGGCACAAAGATTTTAGGAGGAGGAAGACCAGAGTGATGATCAACAACCCATTGTGAATAATGTCTCATATGAACCCATGAGGGGAATAGATGATTATAGTTCTTCTGAGGAGGATTATGTGTACCATGATTATCTGAATATAATATATCAGTGTAACAAGAAACAAGGAGAGTTTCCAGCCATTAGGAGGTTACCAAATAAGGAGAAAGAAGCATTTACCATTGTAGCACTTGCGGAAGAAAGGAATAATTAAAAATTGAGGAATAGAACAACAAATGTTGATCAAGGAAAGCCTATTGGAATACTTGTCAAGGAACCAAAGAAGAAGGTAAGCTAGCCTGACACACAAAGGATCAAAGATGATACTCCAAGGATAAGTCAACAGGTAGATCATTATCAAGCCCCTAAACTGAAAAATCCAAAGGAAAAACCAATGGTCAGTAAGTTTATTCCCAATAGTAGTTCTTTTATATCTAATTCTTTGTCTCAGGTGAAGATTTCTATTCCTTTATTTGAAATAATGAAAATATATGAATACAAAGATAAATCTATAAAAGTGTTGTCTAATATAGGTAATTTTTTTAAGGAGGAATCTAATTAGAGACCAATAAATGAAGAACCACTAGTGGTTTATTTAGGAACTACTATTTCTCAAAATGGAAAACAAGTTTATCCTTTTTATCTTACTTTGATGATTAAAAATAAACTTCATAAGAATTATTTGATAGACACCAGAGTAGCAGTTAACATCATGCCCTTAGAAGTTATGAAGGAGCTTGGAATGGAGGTTGGCACAAATTATGGAAGATGTTATGCTATAGACAACAGATCTATACCTGTTGTTGGTATTATGAAAGATGTGGAGTTTAAATTTCCTGCTTGTCCTAAAATGTCATATAAAATTGATATTACTATTGTAGAAGTGCCTGCAAATTATGGAATGATTTTATCTAGACAATGGTCTAATTTAGTAGGTGGTCATATTCAATTAGATCTATCTTACACTACTATTCTAGTGGATGGAAGGGAAGTAAGAACTAATAGGGAACCAAGATCTCCATATATCATTGATGAAGACATCGGGATAGAGACAATAAACTTATGTCATTCAGACATGGATAATTTTTAGGTGAGTATTACTAAACCAGCACTAGAAATTAATATCCCCATTGAAGTGCATTTGCAGGAGAATCAGGAAGAAATTTGGTAAAGACTTTTAATGGAGCATGTAGTAAGGAAGGTAATGGTGTTGGATCACTTTTGTGTCTCTATATGGTAAAATTTTAAAATTTTCCTTCTTATTAAATTTTGAATGTACTAATAATGTCTCAGAGTATGAAGCACTCATCCTTGGTTTGAAAATTGAAAAATCTTATGGTATTAAGATGATTTTGGTTTATGGTGATTCTGATTTAATTGTTTCTCAAGTCATAAATAAATTCATTACCAAAAATCCTAGATTAAAGAAATATAGAAACTTGGTATGAGATTTAATTGAATGTTTTGGTGCATTTTCAATAAAATGGATAGAAAGATCAGAAAATTCCCTTGTAGGCTTGTTGACTAATATATCCATCAATTAGATTGATGTTCCTTTTGATGAGATTGTGCAAATTGAGATGAAAATAGACCATCAATTCCTTACAATGTGCATAATTGGCAAGTATTTGAAGATGACATAGATCTTCTAAAATTTATGGTGAATGAAGATAGATATGAGGATCAACACATAGATTGGAATGGCTATGTAGAGGATCAAGATGGAAAAGAGACTTTGTTTGGAAAGGAAGTTGTGTATTTAAAGACAAACAAAATTCACAGAGGCTTGGTAGCAATAGAAGGATTTTTTGATGAGCAAGAAAGTCTTAAGATGGGTAAGACAAGTAATAAATATGAATAAGTTGAAAATATTAACTTAGGAAATTATCACACTCCTAAGGAAGTATACATAGGCAAAAATATCACTCCTAAGATCAAAGATGATTTGATAACTTTGTTAACAAAATATAGGCACATTTTTACATGGTCATATGATGACCTTAAGGATTACCGAGAAGATTTATTTCATCATGAAATCCCTCTAAATCAATATGCAAAGCCTTTTAGAAAAATACATCATCCTATAAACCCAATGCTAGCTCCTAAAATGAGGGAAGAGATTTTCAAATTAAGAGATGCAGGAATAATAGTGCCTATGAGAAATTCTAAATGGGTATCAAACTTGGTCCCAGTTAGAAAGAAGAATGGATATTTAAGGTTGTGTGTTGATTTTAGAAACTTAAATGTATCATCCTTAAAATATAACTATGCATTGCCTAATATGGAGTCCCTTTTATAGAAGTTTTCTGGGAATGAATTATTGTCTATGATGGATGGATTCTCAGGATACAACCAAGTGAAGGTCAAAGAGTCAGAGCAATAGAAAACAACCTTTACCACTCCTTGAAGAACCTATGTTTATGCAAGGATGCCCTTTGGGTTAAATAATGAAGGAGAAACATTCCAAAGAGAAATGGATGTGGCCTTTGATGGTCTAATTGATCTTATCATGCTTGTATATCAAGATGACTTGACATCATATTCAAAAAGGGCAGAAGAGCATTGTGATCATTTAGAGAAATTTATTAAAAGAGCTTTGGAATATGGGATATATAAAAACCCAAAGAAATGTCATTTTGGAGTAACTGAAGGGAAGTTACTTGGGAAAATTGTATCAAAGGATGGTGTAAGAATAGACCTGGAGAGGATTGAAGCTATAGATAAAATCTAGATCCCCAAGAATGTTATAGGAATCCTGTCCTTTTTTAGAAAAATAAACTTTGTAAGAAGATTTGTTCCAAACTTCTCATAGATAATTAAGCCTATTGCTAAGATGCTAAAGAAGGGTGCAATGATTAAATGGGTGGATAATGCCTTAAAATCATTTTCTAGTATTAAGAAATCCATCAAAGAATCTCTAGTCCTTAAAACACCTAATTTTTCCAAACTTTTTTTGTTATTTTTTTTTGCATCATATCATATTATTGCTGCAATTATGTTACAAAAAAATAATGAGGGCTATGAGAAACCAATAGTATTTTTTAGTAAAACTCTTCAAGTAGCAGAATTAAATAATGACATAAATAAAAAACAAGCTTATGCCCTTGTCAAAGAAGTGTTATCTTTTAGACCATATTTGGTAGGGGCTAAAGTGATAGCTTATGTTCCTAATGCAATAACAAAGGATATATTCAAATAGTCAGAAGGCACGTGAAGGAGATGCAGATGGGTAAATCAGATCCAAGAGTTTGATATGGATATCTAAATAAAAAAGTTGGTAGAGGACAAGGTCTTGCTAAACTTATGGCTGAATCAAATCTTGAGGCATTTCAAGTAAATCAAGTGAGCTCTGATAAATCAATAGTAAGTATTGAAAATTGCCCTTGGTATACTGATATAGTATATTTCTTAAAGCACATGAAATGTCAAGAAGGTTTTAATGATAATAAAAAATGAAATTAAAAGCATCTAGGTATGTTTTGATACAAGGTGACTTATATTTAAAAATAGAGGTGTGCTCTTATTCTGTCTAGATATGTATCAAGAAAATTCAGTATTGAAGGAGTTACATGATGGAGTATGTGGTGGTCACTTCTCAGCAAGAATTACTGCCCATAAGATATTACTGTTGGGTATTATTGGCCACATGTTTTTAAGCATAGTTATACATATGTTAGAAAGTATGAGGCTTGTCAAATTTTTTTAGGGAAATTAAAGTATGATGGTGTATTTCCTCTTAGAACTTTGTCCACTAAAGAGCCATTTTAAATGTGGGGGATAGATTTCATTGACCTGAAATTGTTGATGTCTCTAGTGGACAACACAACTGGATGAAATAAGAAGAAGTGCACAAAGTCATAATGTTAAGAAGCAAATTCAAGTGAAATCTTTGCATGATAAGAGGACCAAGGAAAAGAATCTTCAGAAGGGATATTGGGTGTTAAAGTGGAATGCCAAAGATAAAGATAAAGGAAAGCATGGAAATTTTGAAGCTTTGTACCTAGGACCTTATATAATTTTTGAAAGTGCAGGAGAGAAAAGTTATTTGTTACAAGACACAGAAGGCCACATTCAAGAATTTATGATTCATGCTCAGTATCTGAAGCCATTTTTCTCTTGAAACAAGAAGTATTTCTAACTTTACATTTTCATTAGGTTTTTTTATGTTATATTTTCTTTGATGTTTTTCTTTCACTTATGTTTTGGTCTGCTTCTCCAGAGAAAACTAAGCTCTTGCTCTATCCAAGTATGAACACACATCCCTGGAAAGAGACATTGGTGGAACCTAGGTTTACATATGAATTTGAGTAACTTAAAATCTTTGAGAAATTCTCTCTTATTTGTATAAATAAATTCTTATTGTTCTATGTTTTGTTTTACCTGGGTCATTTTCATATTTAAATTCATAAACTAGTTGTTACACATGTTTTTGTGGTTTATTTGATACCTTTATGCAGATCTATCCGATTAAACTAAAATGGAGATCAATGACTGGCACTATGCTTAAATGCAAATGATGATCGATATTTAACATCAAGGCAATGTGTGATGCTGACGCATGTCTTGGACACACTAGATTCTCAATGATAAAGAATGAAGATCTATGGTTAAACCCTGATAAAAATCTGATTTCATCTATGATTGGTGTTATGCCTCAAAGATTAAGATGAAGGATCTTTAACCATCAAAGCAATACAAAAGTGTGACATGTGTCATGGGCCCATCAAAGTCTAAGGATGAGACGAAAAGGGTACAGATGGTATCACATGATTCTTCAAACAAGATAATGAGGATTCACGTCAGTTTATAAGATAAGTTAAAATGTGGATTACTAAATCTCTTATCATTTAGCACATGAGTCTAATCAACAGTGCTATTTTAATCAAGATCAAAAGGTGATTGACTGTTAGAAAAAGTTATAAGATTAATCGGTGGTTAAGTTTGATGAGCATCGATGGTTGGTGTAATGCCTCAAAGCTGAGATGTGTCGTGTTTACTCTGCAAGGCATTATGCCTTATCGCCACATGTCCTAGACCCACAAACCCAAAGTAAAGTTATCATCTGTTAAAGCACGTAAGAGATCTATTGTTGGCGTAATGCCTCGAAGTAGAGATACATGACTTTTACTCTTCAAGGAATTACACGATCTTGACACGTGCCTTCAATGACCAAAAATGCATAAAGCTCATGCAGAAATGTCGACAGGGATTTTCTATACTATTTTATTTCATAGGTTAAATGTATTTTATATTAATAAAGGTTTTATCTATTAAATTTATGTGTTGTCAACATTATCATGCATGGTTTTTGAATGTTGTAAAACATGGATCCATCTGTCGACAGAACAATGCAACCTTCGTTAAATATTAGAAGATGATCATAGGAAAACATTGATTGAAGAATATTCACAAGGATAGATGATGCCAGGTCATGGTGGACAACCTTGACAACTTTGTTCTTAATACTGATAATATCCATTATCAAAGGAAAAATATGTAGATGAGCATGCGGTCAAAGTATTATGATAACCATAATGAAGAATCATTGTTATATTAGACATGATATAAGGACTTGGCAAGTTATCATCATTCTGGATCATCTTTAACAAGGCACAAATGATTTTTGAAGTGATTATTGTTTTTTTTTCTTATGGTTGACAACCATTTTTAAAGGATGATAAATCATTCCTTAAATGTAATTGTAACTAATGTTTAATTGTTGATCTTAGGATTAGGTTTTAGTTATCAAAAGACACATTGGTTTGAAGCTTGTATGCATCCCTTGGATTTTATATAAATAGGGATACCAAGACCATGTGAAAAAGGGGACATTTATTATTATTATTATTATTATTATTATTATTATTTTTGATTAAGGTAACAACAGGTTTTGAAGGGACCCCAAAACCCTTTACAAAAAAACAGAAAGATAAACAGGAAGAAACAAGAAAAACAATGATCTGTCAAGCATGATAGAGCACTGAGAAAGGGCTAAAACCCAAAAAGAGGTTTAGAGTTCAGAACAAAGCAAAACAGAAAACAAAAATCAGAAAAAACTCCTAGCAGTCGATGAACAAAAAACTTCTAGCAACCAACAACCTCCAGCCAAGCAGCTAAACATTTTCCATCTGGTTTTCTAGCATCTGAACTTTGACCATCTGAAGTTCCAGGCACTGGATCAAATCCCTTAGCTTGGTAATATCTTTGGCCTGGATATCAGTTTTCCTTTTTGTGTTAGATCGTATCCTAGATCCAGGACTTGAAATCTAAATTTCTTGGGGGTCTTCATTCCCATGCTTTACCTTGTCATTGTAGTTACTCTCGAGAATTATTATTATTATTATTATTATTATTTGTTCTATTTTTTATCACAACTACAATATGGACTCAAATGTACTATTTCTCAAAATCAATAAAAGATAAGTGTTTTTGTCTCACTAGTGGTAAAAAGGTTTAATTCATTTCACTTAGTCCTTTGCAATTATTGAAGGAATTTCAATTTCTATTCTAGAAATGCTTGTGTAGAGATATTATATGTCTTATATCATTGTTTGATTATCAAGGAATTTGTGAAAAGTCAGTGTTTCCGGCTTCTTGTATAAATAGACTTAATCTCTCTATATCTATAATAGGAGTTTGACTATAAATAGACTTAATCTCTCTACATCTATAACATTTGAATCGTTGATGGTATTGGAATATATATTGTCTTGCAAAGTTGTACATAGGATTGAATTTGGGTTGACTCTATTGCCCAAGTTGATATAGGTACTAATCTAATTTATTATTGGATATAGTCATTTAGTTCATTGTTTTATGTTATTGAGATATTCTAGTATTCATTCATTTATATATACATTATTATAAAGCATTCGTACAAATCTCACAAAGCATTCAATTTTTGTATTTTAATGTTGTATTGATTACAATTTGATTTCTTTAAAGTTCCTTGCCATACTTGAGAGAGAGAAGTTTGAAGTGTATCTCATCTGCTATAAAAATCCTTGAAGGAGAAGTCAAGACATAGGCTTACCAGCCTTGGTTTTGTAGAGCCAAAATTGTAGAAGGTTCAACCTTGCCTTGGTTGAAGCTTATTAGTTGGCCAAGTCACTTGGGTTTCCCACCATTGGATTGGAAAGTCCATAGGAAATCCAATTTGTTGATTTGAGCACCAACAGTGTTGGTGCTTATTAATCGACTTATTGTGTTGTCTTCCTCGTATATCCTGGTCAATGGCTCTCCCTGTCATTTCTTCAAGATGACTATAGGCCTAAGACATGGAGATCATATTTCTCTGATTCATTTAAAAATTATGGAGGAATTATTGGGAAGATACATTCAAAGAATGGTTATTGAAGGTAAGTTGCAGGGATTGAGATCATCCTCTTCAAATTTGACTTGCTCTCATCAGTAGTTTGTTGATGACACCATTTTGATGGAGATGGTGACTATTAGAGAGGCTAGAATGATGAAGGAGATTTTGAATACTTACACTAGGGCCTCTAGTCAATTGATAAACTAGACTAATATTTCCTTGTTATTTATCAACATACCTAAGGAGAGGCGATGTATGGTCTTTGTTGTTTTGGGATGTGGTATCAATCCTCTTCCCTTGACTTATCATGGTCTTCCCTTGGGTCTAAAATCCTCATATTATTTTTGGACCTCCATGATTGACAGGTTTAGTAAAAAACTTGATGGTTGGAAGGGGGTCTTATTGAGCCAAGTTGGGAAACTCCAGTTTCTAAAAGCCGCTCTTCAAAATTTGTCAGTTTATGCCTTGAGTCAGTTGAAGATTCCTTCCAAATTTTTTGTTATAATTAAAAAAATTCAAAAATGTTTCTATGGTTTGGGGTTGAATAAATGAAGCATATCTCTCTTTTAGCCCAGGACAATGTTTGTAAACCAAAGAGGTTGGGAGGCCTGGGAGTTATAAATTTAAAGTCCTTTAACCAGGCTCTGCTGACAAAACAAATTTGGAGAACTTTTGGAGAGCCAAGGGAATGGAATTAGATGTAGAGAAGTAGGTATTTATTATTTTTCCCATCCTTGGAAGACTTCATTCACTCCTCTATGGTTTTTAATGGTTCTTACATGTAGAATAACATTCAAAAAGCTAAGAACATTGTGGCTATGAGGATGAGATGGAAAGCTAGCAATGGTCTTAAAATTAGGTTTTGGGAAGATGGTTAGATTTTTTATAGGCCTCTTTGTTCAAATCCTTCCTTCTCCCCTTTTATTGATTCTTGTAAGATTTCCTTTACTTTATTTGTACATGATTATTGGCAGAATCAAAAGTGGGTTTAGCTCTCTAGAATTGATGTGGCTCTAAGGCCGATTCAGGCTTCCCTTAATGCTTGGTCTCTTCATTAGAACTCTTCTAATTTTATTTTCTATTTTGAGACTTCTATTGGATCTTTCTATGTCTCCTCAACCTTTTCATTATTGCAATATTCCTTAGCTCCTCCCCTTTATGGGATAAAGCGTGGGTGAAAATTCTTATACCTAAAACTAATATATTTTTCTAGCTCTTTCTACAGGGTAAAGTTCAAAAGATAGACAATGTTTGTAAAAGGGGCCTTCATGTTCCCAAAATGTGTTATCTCTACATGGCAGGTGAAGAATAAACCTCTCACTTATTGATCCATTATGCCTATTCTTGGGATCTCTGGTCCAGGTTCCTTCAACTTTGGAATCTTTTCTACTTTGTCCCAATTCTATTCTTGATTTGTTCCAACAATGGATTTTTCCCTCCTTTAATAGAGCCTTGAAATATTTATATTCCATTTGTGTCCCTCAACTTATCTAGGGCATCGAGAAGGAACGTAAAAATAAGATATTTAGGGATAAAAATTTGTCTCCTGAAGTGGTGGCTGAGAAGATCTTTAGGACTTTGAGAGAGAATAGTAATCTTTTGCAAGTGGATCTAAAGAATAAACCCAGATTAAGTTGTGATCTTTTTGATTTGATAATTTCCAATAAATGGAACCTGAATTTCAATATCTCTAAGTCTCATTGAAAAGTCAAGAAAAGTGGTGAATATCCATGATCTGGCTTTTTTCTCCACATGGCTGGATTAAAGTTACCTCTGATGGGGCAGCTAAAGGGATCCCTGGGCAAGCTATGTGTGGGGGAGTGGTAAGAGATGAAAATGATACTTTTATTTTTGTAGTGAAACTTCCCTTTGGATTTCAGACTGACCACTTTACAGAGGCCATGGGCGCTTTACAAACAATACAAATTTTAAGATGACTAGATTGCAAAAAAGTCTAGATAGAGGGTGATTCCAATAATATCATTAAATGCTTAAAGGGGGAGTGAATATTTTCTTTGACTATAGATAATATTATTAAGGAAGCCAAGGATATTATTCAAACCTTGGAAAAATGTTACATATCCGACACTTATCATGAAACCAATAAGGTAGTCGATGTGCTTGCAAACATTGGAGTTTAATTATTGAAAAAACTATATGGGAGGGTGAGATAAATTTAAATGATGAAATTAAATTTGACCTTTGATTTGATCAGTATAGTGGAAAAATTGGAAATGTGACCATTAATGATGGATAAGACACTTGGGCATTTTGAATTCAATGTTGTTGAGGAAAATTGTCTAATCGGGCATAAAGATTTATTGAGCAATAATGCCTCACACATTTTGTAGGTAATTTGCAAGGTTTTAAGCTTGGTTTTTTTTTTTTTTTTCACTTCTCATCATCTTCATTTGTTTTAGTCTGGGTTTGATTATTTGAGAATGGGAGGTGACCAAAAGAGATTCAAACTAGCCACCTACGAAGACTAGAAAAACAAGCCCAAAATCTGGCAAAATTTGTAGAAAGGATGAGTAATAAGGTATTTAGAAAAACTCCATTGATATGATAAGAAAGTTACCAATATATTTTTCAATGGATGGAAATATGGTATTTTGAGGCTGTTTCATAGAGAAGTTATGGCTGATAAAAATTTCAGTGCTGAAGTTACCAACCTTTCAACTAAGGGCATGAAGTTTTATAAAGATAGAAAAACTTCAGACAATGTTGTCATCGAGTTTCCAAAAAATGAACAAGAGAAGGATTATTTGGAAAAAGGTAACAATTATTTCTTTGAACAAGAGAAAATTAAGTCAATTTGGAGAGAGTTTCTTAAAGCCATTATGGAGTATTTTACTTTAGATGGGAGGTACACCAAGATTCATGGGTATCATTTCATAATATTGAATCATTTTCACCATAGTGCTCTTATTTATTCCCCATACTATCTTTCCTTGGCTCTGAGCTCTAGTTTTAAGCTCCATAAGAGAAACCCTAGGAAATACTAGGTTATTCACCAGGGTCTCATTTTAATTATTTATGAGCACATGCGGGTTGGTACTCCTCATTCTAACCCTAATGATGTCTTAGAGGAAGGGGTTGTTGGGGAGGTTAATTTGTGTAGGAAGAAGAGGGATGGAATATATAAGATGTGGAGGAGGATTCTCCTTCCCTTCCTATGAAAAAAGATGAAATTCTCACCTCGGTCAAAGAAGGTTGGTTCCTCCAAAGCCATTATTGTTTGCGAGGAATAGAGGATGGAAAAAAAGGAGGATGAAGATGACTCTTTATCCCTTGTTACTCAGAAAAAATTATGATCTTAGAGGGCTTAATTGTGAAGCTTCTAAAGATAAAATGCAAGAGATAAATAACCTCACCCTACTTTTGTCCAAGAGAAAGCTGTAGATTATGGACAAGGGGGAAAATGGCTCTCCAGTCATTAAAGCTAGTGTGGAGAAAAAGGACAAGGGAAAATGAAAATTTCCCATCTTGGTGGATTATAAGAGCTTTTTTAACCATGACGTGCCAATTTTTCCTTTAGGTTCTTAAAATTTGGAACCTCAGCAAAGGGATTATATTTGATTGTCATCGGTAGAGTTGTACATTGAAGATTTTGAGGATAAGAAAGAAGAGACAACTCCCAGGGTTTTGCAGACAAGTAAGGTTGGTTCATGGTATTCCTTTCTCCTAATATAATGGGTCTTCCATGAAATCAAAATTATGAGCCTGAAATAACATGCCCTTTATACCAAAGTTGAAGAGATGCAGAATAAAGGTGATTCTTTGGTCACCCCTTCCATTCCTGATCTCTCTTCATATGCTTTGTGGACCCAAGATGAGAAGAAAATACTGACAGATTTTGTTGAGATGGATGATAATGATAAGGAAATGTTTCAGGTTAAGATGGAGGAGCTAAACCAAAGGGTGGGAAAAATTGACATTCCCCTTAAGAGGATCATGCAGGATAGCCAAATTTTTTTGAAGACATCTGCACAAAACATGAAAAACCTTGGTGGTCAGGTTGGAGGAATATCATCAGGACAAGGCCATTTTCAATGTGGATCATGATGTTGATGCGAGTGTTGGAATTTTTGAAGGGCACAGGTAAGAGGAACAGATTCAATACAAAGAATAAAGCTTCCCCCATTCCAAAGGAGATCCTAGAGTTGAGGGATGTGTCTCAGAAGATGATCCAGTTGGAAGAATAGGTTGTTGTGACCTTAAAAACTCTGGGTTAAGTCCTTTTTGTTTTGTTTTTTGTTAGTTGTTTTTGTTGGCCTTTAGATGACATTTTGGTGGTTTTTGGGGATTTACTGGTTCTGTCTACGCTTATCAGTTTTTGTTTTGGTCTATTCCATGTTGGGGGCTTTTAATGATCTATCTTTTAAAATTTGTTTTTAAAAAGGGTTTCGGGTCCCTTCAAAACCTTTTTATTGTATAAATCAATAATAATATTTTAGATAAATGAAATGGAATTAGATAATATTACAATATATCTTACTATTTCTAATACAATCTCATTTTTTAAAATTAAAATTAATTACAATATATATAATTAATTAGTAACAATTATAATTCAAATTACATTGACTATTTCTATTTCTAAATTATATAACTTCAAACTCATAATTTTACTAATAGGCTAATATTACTTCTATTACAATATAAATGGAAAGTACTCGCTAGAGACCCTTAAACTTTAACATGGTGAAAAGGCCTATAATTTGATGGTCGTATTGGCCAGTTTTCAATTTTTGAGCCATATATGATAGACTAAAAATTTATTGGATTGTATGGATTGACAGGCTATTTTTTTATAAAACTATGAATATGACACTTAAAATTATTAATAAACCATCAAAATATGTTATAGGCAATATAATATTTTATTTAATAATATAAATTTGTTATACACACACACACACACACACACCCACACAATTTTATATTCTACATGTTTCTATTTATTTTATTATATATTTTATTAGTTTATAATATTTTTAAAACAAATATATGAATTTTAGAAACTTGTTTTACCAATTTATTTTATTAGTATGCCATATACATATTTTATTATTATTTATTATATATTTATATTAATTTAAAACCGTTTGTTTAAATAAAGCATATAAACTTAGAAACTTTCTTAATTAATTTGATAATTTTGCATATATTACTAATTTATTATTTAATATTATTTTTATTAAAATAAAAATTTCTATAGAATTTATTGTATATTATTTTTGAGTTAAATTTCTAAATAAAATATATGAATTTAGAAATTTGCCTTGTAAATTTGAGATTTTTCATATATTACTAATTTACACTTATTTTTCAATTTTACAATATTTGTATCTATATAAGAAATTCATATCACCAAGAATTTGTATTTCTTGTCAACACACAATTGTATCTTAAATTAGTTATAGTAATTAGATTATTTGCACTAGTTTATTAAGAATAAAATATTTATTATATGTTTTATTAATTATATTGATAAAATATTTAAATTTAAAAGAATTATTAAATTATTCATAAACTAGAAAAAAATTGACAATCAATATTTATCTTAAAACGTAAAATAAAAGAAATTTAAATGACCAAACTGTCATAAAAGATTCATATGATAGGTAGGGGTGACCGTCAAATTCTTGGTGGTGAGAATGTTTTAAATGAGTGGTTTTTGAATAAATAAATTAAAAAACATAAGACAAAATTAATGATCATCTAATTTTAAAAAGGGCCCCACATAACTTTCTTATTGAGCCTTAGTTATTTAAAAAAAAAAACAAAGAAAATTTCACTATTTAAAAGAAATAAATAAATGGTCATTCTTTAGTTCATTCATTATTTTATTTATTTTTCTTTCTCCTTTACATTCTAAATGATAATTTAGCTTATATTATTTTTAAATATCTTAAATTAAATTATGACATTGGCAATGTTTAGAATTCTTATAAGTACATAAATGTTATGACCATATCTTTAATTTTAAAATTTAGATGTTTTGTCTATATATATATATATATAAGTTGGTGTTTTCATTCGAACATTATCATTTTCCCAAGAATGTTTTTGATTAATTTAAGAAGAAAAACAAGGGTTTTGTCCCTTTACAATCAAGGCTCTAAGGCCAAACCACTTCCAGAAGTAATTTAAGAAGACGTGCCATAGAGGGAAGACTATTGCTCAAGGCAGTTGAATAGAAACAACTTACAAAAAGAAAACAAATAATCAATAAATAGAGGGACCAGTAAAACTAAAGAACCCAAAACCCATAAACCTGAAGGAGGCATAACCCAACAAACCCTATTTATGGCTACGAGGGGCCTTTCTAACAACATTTTTCTAGTCTTTCCTGAGGAAATCAAAGAGCTCCATGTCGCTAGTGGCACCAAATCTCTATTGTAGAAGCACCAAAGAAGTGTTGCAGCTATGTATAACCCTCCAATTGTAGTGGGTTACATACGTCATTCCTTTCTCCATTTATTCAATCTTAACGTGATATTGTTAACCTCTTCCTCTAAATTTCAGATAAGAAATTCCAATTTTGAATAACCTTCGCAGGTGAAACTCAAACCCTAGACCTTCTCTCCTTATGGTTTTTCCTCATTGCATCCCTATAGACTATCTGAGATATAGGTATTGGAATTTCTATCTAGACCATTTTCAAACTGCTTCCAAAGCATTGTCAAAGGTGGATTACCCCCCACCACCAAATAGAGGTTCCACATTACCCATTTTATCATTGGTTCACAGCTAATGAACCGCTTCCCTTTGTCAATAGATGCACCACCCTTATAATCTTTGTCAGTATCAAGGGACCTATTCTCTATTCTATAAAAGACTTGCTTATATCTCAGCATATCCCCTGTATCCATGTTTTCCATGTTACTATCAAACTTGTCTCTTTCCTCTACAAAATGTCATCTACACCATGTGGGGTTGGGGCTATACCAATAAAAAGGAAAAATAAACACCTTCCAATTATCGATATAATTTGAACTACAAAATGGGTGGGTTTCGTAAGTATGAAAGTTCATGCCATGCATTTGAACTTGGTACAAACTTGGTTGTCTTCTGCCCAAAGTACAATTATAATTTATGAGTGAGGTAAATTCTAAATCACTCCAACTTAAGATGACCCTTATGGTATCCCAAATTATAACCTAGAGAGGTTGGGTAACTGTGTATTTCTCACCATACATCATAATTATGGTTGCATTATGTAGTCCTCCTTAATAGGGCCTTTCACTTTCAGGTGAATACTATCAGCATCATGCCAACACCTTATGCCATCTATTCTCCCAAGAATGTTTTAAAAGGGAGGAGGTGATTTTTTTTTCTTTCTTGAAATGGAAACATGGGATGAAAGGTATTCTTTTTCTTTCTCTTCAGGGAAAGGGTTCATTTACTTGTTAGAATGAAAACCATTGTACGATGTATTTATTTATTCTTCTATTCATGTGTATTTTTATATTATAGATGGGTGTCCATTATGGGGTAATAGGGAAGGATAGGTGTTTTATACTTGTAACCTATCTATCAGGGAACTGGCTTAATTATGATTTGGCCAAAGCAATTATTTGCATTCATTTGATACTAGAGAATGTTTATGGTTTTATTCATTGTTATATCACTGTGTAGATACTACATTATTTTTTATAAAATGTTAGATAGGACATAGTGCTACACCAAATTCCATCTAACCTACTAGTTTTGGCTTTCTCGGTTCTTTGAGTAGGGTTCGATGCTCAACCTTTCATGTTCATAATCTCGAGAATTAATCACATTATGGCTAGGTGGAGAAAGCGTTTGGACCTCATTCTCTTTGTCAAGAATAATGGATGGAGAGCAGTCCAATGGCTAACGAAGGCAAAATGATGTACACTATCACTTTATGATTCATTTGATGTATTGACCCTTTGGTGATCCATTTGTATCATTATCATTTGACGTGTTGATGAGTAGGTCAATCATGATGTAATTATGTGCATTATCTCATATGTGATAATTTTTTGTAATATTATTCTTTATCAACTATGGATTATTTGCATTCTTTTCAAACTATTTGAGTTATGTGGATTTTTGTACCTTACATGTATACTTATAATGTATGCATAAATAAATACATATATAATCATGTATACATTTATGTGAAGACATGTTTATGGTTAATTATGTTCTTCATTAGTTGAAAGTCAGTCATCATTCTTCAAACTTGATATAAAGTGGAGAAAAACAATGATGGAAAGGAGTCTACAACTAGAAAGAAAGAAATGAAAAAATGGTTTTCCAAGGTGAGGTGTTAAAAATAATGTTGAAATGAAATTTTAAGACAAATAACTAGTTTATATTACTAGTTGTGAGGGTGGTTCTTGGAAATGATTTTTTGAAGTTAGATCATAGCTACAAAGTTGATATAGACTTATTTTCCATGTTTATGGCCACATTAGTGGACATTAGTGAAGAAAAGAACATATAAAAGATAATGTGCCAAAAATTAGTTTGGAATTCCTATCTCAACGACTTGAACAATGTACACCCAAACAAAGGGATACCAATGCCAAAATACTATTATGTGCTTTAGTGACCAGAAAGGGAGGTGAGGAAGTATTCTCTAATCCATTCTTTGGATCCTTCTCTCCTTTTAGAGAGGAAATAAGTGGTAAAGTGAAGCATTTCATTCCTAAAGAAGATGTTGGACTTGGCTCCAAGGGGGTAGTGGGTTGGTTGCAAAAATACCTAAACGATGACATGCTTATGAGTGATGATAAGGAGAATGAGGAAATTGGAGTGGAAATCAAAGAAGAAGAGGTAAAATTTATGAATGGGAACAAGGATGAGGTTGAAATAAAAGTTATTTTTGGGTGGCATTCTAGAGACCCAAAAAAGAACAAGGTTTCTACTGCTTTGCATCATAACCAAGCAGACAACACAAAGGCACATTGGCAAAAAATCACAAATGCACGACATAACATAAAATGACATATAGAAGAAGAGAGATACAAATAGAGGAATGTTTATGACATTGTGATTCATTTATCACCTTGCCTTAATGGATAAACAAGGTCTATTTAAACAAATCTAAACAAAATAGAGAGAACGCAACACACCACTGGGGAAGCACAACACTACAAACATGAAAACACATAAAAGGAATCCACCACATTAGAGGAGCTAGTCAAGCGTATCACCTTCCCCCTCCCCAAATCGGTCAATAATGTTTTGGGAAGGTGGGAAACTCTCAAGAGGAGTAATATAAAGCACAAAATATGGAACAATGCCCAGTTCCAAACAAGGACAATGTTGTAAAGATAGCTCATTATTTTTGTCTCTAGGATTGATGGATAATTTTTGCAAAAACATGTTAGGAAAATCATGATCAAGTTCTATAATCTCACAATCATCAGAATTAATATCATCATGTATATCATTGTTAGGCATATAAATCTCATCATCAAGAGTATCTTATTTATCTAAATTAATTGTAATAGAAACTAAGATACCAATTGAATTATCATGTTTGCACATTTTTCTCTTTTTCAAATTTACTGCCTCCTTGGGCTCAAGCATGGGTTGGGCAATAGGAATGATATAATAAGAGGTTTTATTAGGAGAAGAAATGTTTTGAGAGGAATGTTGATGGGTTCTAGCATGACATTTATGATGGCGATCATGAGCAAGTGGGTTACAAATTTTTTTACTTAAAATAGGATGAAGTTTAGGATCAATGACCATAGGGACCTTTTCTTATTTAGGAGGAAGATCTAGAGGATCCACACTAGGATGATGAATAGGATATATACAAGAAAGTGGAGGTATATATGGTGTGTGAATAATTCCAGGAGAAGAGGATGAAAGAACCTTAGGCTTTCTAAGTTCAAAAATGTTCTAGATTTTATAGTTTTGATATGAACAAAAAGAATCCAAGTCAAGAGAATCTCTTGGGACTGAATTTTTATAAAGGTTATGGTTAACTGTCATGATTTCTCCATTATGAGGGAATTTAATACACTTATGAATAGGAGATACCATGACTCTCATGGATGTAAGAAAAGGAAGGCCAAGTTTGACTTGAAATTGATCCAAGGTTGGGATAATAGTAAAGGAAACATCTAAAGATTTACTACCAACGTCAACAGGAAAGGATATGGAACCATGAGAAGGATAAAGGAAACCATTGCATGTTTGAATCATCACAAGGGATTCATCACAAAAATAATGTTGCAACCATCTACTAAAACAATATTCTTCAGTTATCATATTCATCATGCAATTAGGATCAATGAGGAAACCATGGGAAGGAATACAATTGATATTTGCAACTATGTATATAGGACCATCATGAGCTCTGATTGTTTCAGCAGGATCAAAGGTAATGCAAGGATCAAGTTGTGGTTTGGGTTGGACTTATTCAAAAAGACTAACAACATGATTGGGATCATCAGTTTCCATATGATACTCGATGGGTTGATAATATGACAAAGGTATGGTTGACTCAATAATGTTGGTGGTATGAGATGGAAAAGGATTAGTATAAATTTGCAAATTTTTTTTGGGAGGTGCTATAGATTTGTTTCCTTGATCAATGAAACCTTTAATAGATATAGCATTGGAATCAATAAGGCATTGTATCTCAAATTTTAGACAGAAACATTTTTTAGTATCATGTCTAGGATGAAGATGGTATTGGAAAAAGGCTTTTTGGTCAAAGGAATTTGGAAAAGTTTTGGAAGGATCAATTGGTTTCATAGGAGGAAGTGTTATCATTTTAGCATAAATAAACTTCAAAATCACATTATGCAAAGATTCAGAAAGTTGTGTAAAATTATAAGATGGTTTAAAATAAGATGACAAAGGAGCCACATTGTTGGATGTGTTGATTTTTATAAAGTTATTTTTTTATGAAATTTATTGGAGGAGACATCACTCTTATGAACAAGATCCATTGGAGTGTCACTCACAAATTGACTCAAATGAATTTGATAACTATGAAGCACTGCACAAATTTTAGTAAAGGAAGAGAATTCAAAAACCAGAATCTTATCTCTAATGTATTTTTGTAAATTATAAATAAAAATGTGTTGAACATCATTATCAGGCATAGGATAAGAAATATGAGCATGAAAATTCTTAAATCTACCAGTAAAATTTGTCACTTTTTCTTTAGCACCTTGTTTACCATGCATTAAATCAGTTAAGGAGATTTGAGGACCAATGTTGTTTTGAAAGTATTGGATAAAAGCGTAACCAAGATTATAAAAAGAATCAATGGAATAAAGGGGTAGTGAAAAAAATCATTTTGAGGCTTTATCTCGAAAGGTCCCAGTGAGAAAGTTTGTTATAAACCTTTGATCGTGAGAGAAATCACTACACAATGTTTAGAATGTTTTGACACAATTCAAAGGATCACCCTTGCCATTATAAGTCTCAAGATGAGGAATCTCCATGTAGTGTGGGGTCACAAAACAAATGATATCTAAAGACAAAGGACTAGAAATGTCACGTGTAGGAATGATTAATTTGGATAACGTCAAGGAAGCAAGTTGTTGTTGTAAAAAAGAAACAGTTTGAGCTAGATTGTTGATGGTTGGATCATTACAATGAATTATGGGAAGAGATGTGTTGGAAGTGTTTGGAATATTTTTGGATATAGTGGGAATGGTGGAATATGAAAATGAAACACTATGATAAGTGGGCATAGTTTTAGGCAATGAAACCTTGTCATACCTGAAGGAAAAAGAGGAGCACTAGGATTAGAAAGGCTCACATGAATAGGATTGGAAAGTTGAAAGGAAGTTGTGATGATAGGTGGAGCATAAGTAGAAATGAAGTGAACTGAATTGGGAATAGGATTGTAAATTTCAACACCAGGAGTAGGTTGAGTGTATCTTATCTCTTGAAAAACTTCTTGAATGGTCTTAACATTGTTATGAACAATTTGGGATAAGGAATGAAGGAAATCAATACCATGTTCATCATTTCAGATGTATTTCTTTAAACCACCAATCAAGGATAAAGATCATGGATTAGAATTTTATTAACTTAACCAATGTTCAAATTTGTCTGTATTCATGGAGATCTTTTGGATTTTCTCAAGAGAAACTCTTAAGGCTTTCTCTTAATCATGAGAAGAGTGGGAAGAATTGATCTCAAGAGATGAGGAAAGTTCATGGTTCTGCATGTTGGTCTCAGTAAGATTCAGAAAGAAATAAGGCTCAGGATTAAAGGAACTCATATGTTTATGGCTTCTCCTAACTGGAATACTATATGAAGGAATCACTGTAACAATGCTCATGCAAGCAATGAATGAAATGGAAATGTAAAATATGTGTGATTAAAACTACGAGATATAATGTTATGTATAACATAATAGTATTGTAGATCTAACCCAATTTTAAGATTAAAAGAATTAATGTGTTGCTTGATTACGGAGATATCCAAATGCATAAATAATTCACATAAAAGGGGCATCCAACAATTACATCAAAATAAGGTATCATGCATCGGTTTCACCAAAATGTATAAGGGAAAATAGTTAGCGATTCTAAGGTAGAGATCACTCACCAAATTCCTTTTTTTTGTGTGTGTAGGGGGCCTATACAATTGGGAAATAGACAAACCCATCCTCTTTGTATCCAAGCTTTATTAGCACAACCTAAGATGAAGGGTAAAAACTGCAAAACCTAGATACAAAGGGAGGAGGACAAGACCTATTTTCACTATTAGGGAATTAATGGATTTGAATAATTGATTAATGAACAAGTATAGATCTGAAAAGTAGCTGAAAATAATTGATGCAATAATAGATCTGAAAATAAATGCAATATTTGAGAAGCATTTGTGCAACTTGAAATTAATTAGGAGGTTATATGCCTTGAATATGCAATTTCCACTCATAGAGATGTTGCAGACTAAAAGTGTTCTAGATCTAGGAACCTGGCACCTATAACTTCCAACTGTGAAAATATGAGGCCTCCAGGAACAAGTCAATTTTTCACGTACAAGTCAAGATTCAAATACACCCCTTTGTTTGTGACTATGTACTTTTCACTACCGACCTCTGGGATAACCCCAAAAATGCATGTATCTAGTTCTGTGAATCTCGAAACATGTTCCTACACACAGAAAAATGGAAATTGTTTGTGGAACGGGGCTTGCCTTGGTCAAGTTGGCTTAGGAATTAACCTTAAAATGGATATGTAAATGAAAATATGAAAAGGAAAGGAAGGTAAATGTTTGATTCTCCTTGTGTAAATCACTCATGAATAGATGTAAAAATCACACAATTTCATGAAGATGATTGTATTTGAACTTGGAATGGAGATGTAGGAAGATCAAGGATTTTCTCACCAATGTATGAGATCCATAATCACCATCTCTAGATCATGAATGTAGTTATGACACTTAAAAAAAGAATGGAATTAACCTCCTTGCACAACTTTAGAATCCCTCTACTTGGCCATCATTGGATAAATATTGCATGAAAGGAAGGAGATTGACTTTCTTGAATGGATCTATGAAGAATACTTGGAGACCATGGATAGATGCCTTGCCTTCACCACTTGAATGCTTCAATGCTTGAATTCTTATTATTGCATAGTATTGGCACAATTTTTTGATCATATCATTATGGTTATTAGTGTATGAATTTTCTTATTCAAAAAATGAGGGGATATAACATCTTTTTATACTTATTTTGAGATTCAAATGCAGGCAGGCTGACATAAAAAGAAAATGAAAAAGACATAGGAAGAAGGGTCCTAACATCGGGATCCAGATCCAATCAATAAAAACCCATAGGGGGTTAAGTTGAAGTTAGACCTCACCCCTGGGGGTGAAGTTGACCTTTGACTGTACGCCTAGGTAAAAATGCCTAAGACAGGGCAGAGACCCATCGGGAGATGTGAAAAAGGTCCTAGGAAAAAGGGTGCAACCGACAGTTAGATCTCAAAATCATAAAAATGGGGTCAATAGGTCCTAAAAGAAATCCAATTATGGGTGCTATATTTTTAGGATGATACATATATGTCACACAAACTCTGAGAAATAGTCTGACAAATTTGTCAATTTTTGTGCTTATTGCATCTTAAGGGTCACTTCGGTCCGGAGTGGTCCAGAACATTTGAGTGACTTAGGGAGACAAATGTGGGTTTCCCTGGCATTTACCCATCCAAATAGAGATTTTTGGGTAGATGATTCAAGGCTACAATGAACTATTTGAAAGATACGCACAATTGCAACTTTCAACTGGGTCACAGTGCAAGTTTTGGCAACGACTGAGATTGTCTTGCCAATTTAAAATGGGGACGAATCTCCCAAAATTGAGACATTTTTTGGGAAGTGTAGTCACCTAAACCCTAGACCCCCAATCTTAGCATTTAATCAAGAAACCCTAACCTTGATTCAACCTAAGTCCTAAATCAAACAGGCAAATATCGAATTCAAACTGATCTGACCTAAACCCTAGGTCCTAATCAATCATCATACTTGATTAATTAATTAATTCCTAAAATCATAATACATTGGCAAATAAACATTATGTTAATTATTTAATTGATATTATGACATATTAATTAAATAAAAATTACAAAATTGTCAATTAAATAAAAAAGGAATTAAATTAATTATAAAATCATAAATGTGCATTCAAAATCAATTTAATTATTAAAAATGCATATGACATCATCAAATCCAGTTAACTGATTTATCAAAATGGAAACAATCCAGTTCCACTCAGTTAACTGATTCTCTACTATTTATCATTTTGGAAACATTTCAGTTAACTGAAAACTAAATATGGAAGTTTCCAAAAAGACTGACCAGTCAGTTCAGTCAACTGACTCTCTCGACCAATCACATCGCTTGCACAGGGATTGTGCTTCTTCAATCCAATCTGAGCCACTCTTTTATTTTGATCTTGACCGTCGATTCGAGAGAGATTTCTATGAAAGAGAAACTCTTTTTCTTCACAAAGGATCCCTAATCTTTTAATTAAAGTTATTATGCTGCATTTTCGTCTTAACTATCTTACATTCTTAGCATAGCTTTAATTGTTTTTTACTTTTATGTTAATCATGTAAACCTAATGTTAGAGCATATTTCAATTGGTGTTTTAAAATCAATCTTACACACTTTAATTGGTGCTCTAAAATTGGATCTTAATTAGCTTTTGATTAATTGCATCTGCATAACTATCTTAGATCATTTAGCAATAG
>MU228010.1:3271928-3284341 GCA_018584345.1 Thuja plicata
CCCCAGCCCCTCCTCCACTCGCACTTCCTTCCTTCTCCCCACACCACCACACCTCCCAAACTCCTCTGCATCCCTTCCTCCCTTCCACCTGCCTCTCAAAATCTGTCACCTCTCCCACACACCCCATACACCCCTACCACCCTACGCCACTTCACACTACCCTCCCACACCATCGCGCCGCTACCTGTCCACATCCCGAGATTCCTCTGCGTTGCCTCCAACCTCTCCTCCACCCTTCACCCACCTCCACTACCCTTCTTCCACTGCTACCGTTCCTCTCCACTGCCGCCTCTGCTATCCAGCCGCCAACCACAGCCCAAACCACTTTCCAAAACCACTTTTCCCAAACAACCATAGCCCAAACCAACATTTCAAAACCACTTTTCCAAAAAAACCACAGCCCAAACCACCATTTCAAAACCACTTTCCAAAACCATCTTTCCCAAACTGCCACTCCGAACTGCTATTCTGAAGCTGCTCAGCCCTTCACCCGCGAGAAGTGGGAGTTAAATTTGACAGTTGTTTAGATGCTTTTTACAGGGTTTTTGTTTTTTTATGACATTTTCCAAACCGTCAATTTTAAACTGTCATATTTATGATGTCAACAACATTTTGAAATTGTTTGCATTCACCATATGCAGTTTTGGTTTTGCACTCTTACTTCAAACACCCATAACTTGTTCATCCGGAGTCCTTTTTCAGAGCATTTTTTTTATTGGGGGTAGAATTTTACAAGGATCACTGTGGTGAAGTAATTTTTCAATTTTTCTTTCTAGATTGATTAATAATCACTATTTTTGGTGACTATTACTATTTAATCCTCATTTTTGTAGCTTCCAGAGCCTCATACGACTTCATATGATCACCTTTTTCAGTGAAATTTTTTTTGAAACTGCATGATTTTTTGTGTACTTTCTAAATATGTACTCTATTTTTTTATTTGATAATTTTGATAATGTGGACTAATCTTTGGCTTGGTTTTTTGTGATCTTATCTTTTTCATATAGCCTATAAGTGGTTTGCAGAACGTTACTCAAGAAGACCAAAACTCAAACTACTCATGAATTGGTTTTGCAAGTTTCCTTTGATCAATAAAATGCAAAAAAGTGTGCTTGCATCTTGTTTTCAATTTCTTAAAATAGGAACCTGCATGCAGGATTTACTAAAATGAACATTTATTTTCTGTTTTAGGAATGACAATGATGTCAGGAAACTATGCTCTCGCCCTTTTGGGATGATAAAAAATCTAGAAACACTATTGTCATTCTCTCATTCTGCTTGAAGTGTCTTTTAGTTTTGTAAATCCTAGGAATTGCATGGACGTATCCTCTCCCCTCGCCTTCGTGGATCTTGGGTGAAAGAGAAATCCATACAAATCCTTTAGCGTGGCTACCTCCCGAGTGCTGTAACAGAGCCGGTGAGAGTAGATTGCCCAACTGGTAATAGGCTAAAGCCAAGCCCTTCTGAATCGGTATATAAAAAATGTCATTGTGATTAATGTCACAATGAACAAGTGTTGAATGTGTTATACCAGGAAGAAGATCTCCCTCAATACCCTTGTGGTGCGTTAAAACCTATAGAACATAACTTCTGTAGGCTGGGAGGCCTCCATAACGGAGCTAATCTGCCACAAGTATAACCACCTGAATGGATGCCTTGACTATACACTTTATTCTAGTATCCAAAATCCCTCTATCTGTTGGCGTAGAAGGTCAAAGACCGACTAAGACATCCCACACTTTCACGACTCTTAGTAGAGACAATGGTCCCTTGGAAAGTGATTACCCTTGGGATTCAAAGCTTGATGTGCTTGAGAAGTGAGTGCACATGTAAGGAGGAGACCGTGCCTCCAAGCTTCTAAGTTGTCCGCTATGAGTAGACGTGGCTAAACTTCGGTTCAAGTGGGAAATCAACAGATATTGCCCTGGCTATCCTAGGATTGTGGTGTGTCTATTATTTTCTTTTACAACAAACAATCTGCATGATGTGTCTTGTGTGAGTGTTCACAAACAACAACAACAATATGATCAAACAATCTTGGAAACTATACACTTCAACATATATGTCTATCTTGTCTCACTTGATACTTCAACTATCCTATCGAAACTCTGTCAAAATTATGTCAAATTGGTTTTAGAAACTTGTCAAAACTTTGTCTTCCATCTACATTCAGTCTATTCTAAAATTTGCACTGTCATGACACTTCTGTTAGTTCACATTGCAACTACAATCTGTTGTTAGTCCAACCTATCACTGTCTTGAAATCTGATGTCATTATGCTTGTCCAATTGACTGAGTCCTTTGTTCAAACTTATCATCTTTTTCTGCGCTGTCCTTATTCTGGGTTGTGAGAGCAAGTTCGTTAACCTTGACTCAAGATCAGAGTCTTCGCTATCTCCATCCTTAGTTGGACGTTTATCTCTTGGTCTCTTTGGTCTTGAACTTAGACAACACTTTAGATTTCACCATGGTGTCAGTCAGACGAATCAACTTATCTTATGCCTATGTGAACTAGAAGTCATTTTAGAGATTTTCACGAAGAAGAAAATCAGGGATTCCCTGTCAAAGACAACTCCTTGTTTGGAGAGAACCCTCTCTTTGAGGAAGATTCTTGAATTCCTCCTAGATCACAATCCCCAGAGGACAAGTTACCTAGTCCTAAGATGTCAGAAGAAAGACAAGCTAGAGGTAGGTCTCGACAGAGAGACCTCTCTAATGGTACCAACCCTCACAATAGTCAACATTCCTCGAGTCCATCAGACCCTGGTGAGGAAGAGATTGATGAATGTCTCCAAGATAAGAGGTTTGTAAAACTCATGAAAACAATCATAAACTGAGATAAGGAACAATATTTCCTAGATCTAGCAGAGCAAGGCGCTCAACTTCCACCTCACTTCAAAGCTGAGGATATCATTGCTAGGGAAGAATAAACCCCTATGACACTCATAACTAAACAAATGCAAGATATGCAAATGGAATTACAAAAACTCCAAAAGGAAAAAGAAATGCCCAACACAAGGTTTTCTTTAAACACAATCTATCCTTTTCCTTTTGATAGAGATTTGTACTTGCCTCCATTCCCATGTGGGGTTGAAATTCCACGATTTGATAAGTACAATGGTCACTCTGATCCACAAGATGACATCTAAGAATTTTGTTCTCTTTGTACAGAATTTATGCATGGCGAGACATATCTTATGCGTCAATTCCTCAGAGTTTGAGTGGCCAAGCTAAGGAGTGGTTCTCAAAGTTACACACTGGTATAAAAAAATTTGATGAGCTGATAAATCTATTCTTGCAACAGTACTCTTACAATATCCAACATCCTATGACAATGATTGATTTATGTAACACAAAACAAAACACAGGAGAACCCTTTCTAACCTTTCTTCAACGATGGAGAAAGATGTTTTCTAGATATCCACGTACCATGCTTGAATCTGAAAAGATGGATATTTTCACTAGTATTCTGATTCCAAAACTAAACTACCCTCTTCAGATGCAATGTCCACCCTCTTTCGAGAAAATGGTAGAAAACATGATGAAAATAGAAGATGTGCTTGTTAAAAAGGGTGACATTACCCTCCATAAGGAAAACAAGTTTGGTTCCAGTTCCAAAGACAAAGCTAAATATTGGAACAAAAACAAGCATGTGGTAAATGATAGAGTAGTCGATTACTCTACTCCCCAGTCAAAACCAATAGTATTCAATCTGACAAGTGGCTCTAAGGCCCTAAAAACTGCTGAAAATGCCACTAAATCATCATCTTCTAAAGCGACCAGTGGTTTGTTGAAAGACAAACCATGGATTAAACGTAAACGAGACTTTGACTCCTTAGGTGAGTCCTATGAATCTGCACTTAAAACTCTACTGGCAAACAAGCTGCTCACATTGCCAGATAACTCCAAACCATGTGATCCAGAGATCAAACCAAAATGGTGGAGAGACAATGATTTCTGTCAATTCCATAGAAACAAAGGACACACGACAGAAAATTGCATGAGACTCAAACATGAGATCCAAGATCTCATTGATAATGAAATAATTGCGGTTGATAATCATAACAAGAATGTTGATCATAAGGCATTCAAAGATCCTTTCCTGGACCATCACAAAGGAGAAACTTCTAAGAAAGGTGCTCAAATCAATCACACTTATTCTAATGATGACTACAATGTCATCAACATGCTTGAGTCGTCTCATTCTAAATATTGTAATGTCATCATCGTCAAGCAGAAAGAGAAAGAGTCTTGATTGGCCAATGTAGTGACTCAAGCACAAGCAAAAGTCACCTTGGGGGGTTCTGGATCTTCCAACCCTTCATCATCTTCCAATAAACCATCGGTATCCAAATCATGGGTACCTCTTAGAAAAAAAACCACTGTGGGTACCTCTAAAGTCTCACAATCGAAACAACTGACTTCGTCCAATACTGTGGACTATAGCATTGTCGAGAAATTACAAATAACCTCTGCCCAGATTTCAATCTTTGAATCGCTCAAACTCTCTCCATCTCACAGAGAGGTCCTGGATAAAGCGCTATCAACTACCAATGTCCCTAAACACTTGGATCTAGATCAGCTTCAATCCATGGTGGGTCACTTGACCTCGCCACATTACCTATCATTCTCAGAAGAAGATGACAACTCCTTAAGTCATCCACATAATCTCCCCTCGCATGTCGAAGTCTTGATCCATAAACACTGTGTCAGATGAGTCTTGATAGATGGAGGTGCAGGGTTGAATATATGCACATGCAGGTTAATCGAGAAACTAGGCCTTTCAGATAATGCCATTGATCCTAAAAATAAAATCACTATCAAGGTGTATGATGAACAAGAAAGATCTTCTAAAGGTCTCGTGACTTTACCAATCCACATAGGTCCTGTTGAGAGGGATGTTACCTTCCAAGCTCTGGATCTCCCACTGGTCTACAACATTCTATTGGGATGACCCTAGATCCATGAGATGCAGGCAGTGCCATCAACATTCTATCAATGCATCAAATTCCCATTCAATGGTGTAGAAGTCACTGTTCCTGCAAACACTAGTTATGCCTGTAATGCACTAAGACAAGCAGCAGATACCCTTGTCCCACACAACAGTGATGCATCCGACTCTGAATCAGCGGCAAATTTACTAAAAGAAATGGAAATGAACCTCAAGATAAAGGACACGGGTATGGGTGGATACATGGTGGAACCTGTACTGTCACTCACATCTCTTCCCAAATCACCTAGGTCTTATGGAAAACCATCAAAAGAGATGAAACCATCAACATCCCAAGAAATCTATGATGAGACCTTTGTTAAAGAAAACACACCATTAGAAGATGAACAAGAGGAAAGAGCCATTCTAGCTTGGTTATATAAAGCACCTAAAGATAATGAAGACAAACAACGTGTAATAGCCCCAGAAAAATTTGGTGTGGGGTATAAAGTGGCTTTTAAAATGGGGTATTCGGGTAAAGGACCCATTGGACTAATCAAAATGGTCTTAAATAACCTATCTCTGCTGACTACAAACGACCTAAAGACACAATGGGTCTAGGGTTCTTATCCAAGAAAGAACAAAGAGCAAAGAATCACTTAGATAAAGGAAAGGGACATCAGGTTCTGGAAGAAAAAAACACAACAATAGAAAGCATTGACATACCCACTCACAACTGGGATGATTCAGATGATTCAGATGCAGAAGATGTGTATCCTTTTCCCATCCCTCCAAATGTCATGGCTCTTCTATTTTCTAAGGATAAACCACAGGTCAACGCTACTGAAGAGTGTGTTCTAGAGAAAACATCGATGAATTTTGATGAGTCAGAAACTACTAAATCTGAACAAGCTTCTGATATAGAAGAACATAGTCTAACCATAGCAGAGTTTTTAGGTAGAACTCATCCAAACTGGGGGCAAAGAGTAGATTTCACTCATGTCCTGGATATGAAACCTAATGATGAAACAGATTCACATGAATACGAGTTTGACAGTCTTTTAGAGGGCACTTTAGACATAAATATGGAGACCACGCACAAAGTAGGTGAAGGCTTAGAGGCTAGATCGGATGAGTTAGGACCTCCTATTTCTGACATGGGCTTCGATGATGCCATTAGAGCTCTTTCTGATTCGAACACATCTATACAAGGTTCAAGTCTAGGACTCTACTTAACAGTCGACGTCTACAATGAACATACCATGAATGACCTTGAACCCAGTGAACCTTTGCCGCTAATGCATCCTGAACTCATTGATTGGTCCTTACAAGGACAACCTGCTAAAATGCCTACATTTTCTAATGACTATGCTTTAGCTTGCTATATTAACACTGCTGAACCTGTCACTTCTTCCACCAGTGAACCTAGTGTGAGCATGACTGAAGTGGACATCAAGTATCTCAATTATAAGATAAAAATGAGAAAAAGAAAAGGGTCTGAAGGTGAAAACCACATTGTGGCAGTTTCAGAACCCAAAATAGTAAAAAGAAAAGACACATCCAAAGGTGAAAACCTCTCTGAGGTGCCTGAGGATGGGATTCTTGATGTCTTGCCTAGTCATTTACAGGAATTATCATCAGTGCTTATAGAGCCAACTCAACCAGTGAATATTGGTACAGAGGAACATCCACACATCATCCACGTAGCTAAATCTTTGTCTGTAGAAGAGCTCAAGGAATTCATAGAATTCTTTAAAGAGAAGAAGATAAAATTTGCGTGGACATACTCAGATATGCTTGGTTTAGATCTAGATCTTATCATGCATCATCTCTCAATAGCTCCTGGAGTAAAACCAGTGAAACAAAAACTCAAAAAAATGCACCCTCATGTTGCATTACTTATTAAAGCTGAACTGGAAAAGTTACTCAAAGCCAGATTCATTCGAGCTATTGATTATGCAGAATGGATATCCAACATTGTACCAGTATCAAAGCCAGACAAATCTATCAGAGTCTGCACTAATTTTAGGGATCTCAATAAAGCATGTCCAAAGGATGACTTTCCTTTGCCTAATATTGACATGATTGTGAACATGACTGCTAGGTATGAAATGTATTCTCTCATAGACGATTTCTTGAGGTACAACCAAATCAAGATTGCTCCCGAGGATCAAGAAAAGACTGCCTTCACATGTGCCTGGGGAACATTCTGCTGGAATGTCATGCCCTTCGGTTTGAAAAAGGTAGGAGCTACCTATCAAAGGGCAATAACAACTATCTTCCACAATATGATGCACAAAACTATGGAAGACTATGTGGATGATACCCTGGCTAAATCAAAGAAACAATCTCTACACCTCCAAGACTTAGGCCCAATCATGGATAGAATGGAAAAGTTCAACTTACGGTTGAATCCTAAGAAATGTGCATTCAGTGTCGCCTCTGGAAAGCTATTGGGTTACATTATCTCAGCTAAAGGCATAGAAGTCGATCCTGAAAAGGTGTGAGAAATACTGGAAATGTCACCTCCCAAGAACATAAGTCAAATGAGAACACTCCAAGGGAGAATCTAGTCTATCAGAAGGTTCATCTCACAGTTGGCTGATAGAGCACAGCCATTTACCAAGACTCTGCGCAAGGGCATTACTTATCAATGGAGTGAAGAATGTGACAAGAGTTTCACTCAAATCAAAATGTACCTGGCAAACCCACCATTACTCATGCCACCTCAACAAGGCAAACCATTGATTTTGTATATGTCAGCTACCTCAATGCCACTGGGGGCATTGCTAGCGCAAGAAGATGAAGACAAGAAAGAACATGATATATACTACATCAGAAGAACATTGGTGTCCTATGAGATGAATTACTCTATGATTTAGAAAGCATGCCTGGCAGTAGTCTTTGCATCTCATAAATTGCATCACTACATGTTGTCTCACTCAGTCAAATTGGTGGCTAATATTGACCCTTTGAAGTATCTCCTGAGCAAAGCTACCCTCACTGGAAGATTGGCTAAGTGGGTTATGCTTCTTAGTGAATTTGACATAGAATATATTAAGCGTAAGGAAATCAAAGGACAAAAAATCGCAGAGCAACTGGCTGATGCTCCACTACATGACAAAGAACCAATCAATGCTGAGTTCCCAGATGGATCTATTTTGCACATCACTCACAGATCCTGGAAAATGTTCTTCGATGGATCATTCATGCAACAAGGCTCAGGTATATGGATTTTTTTTCTGACTCTTCAAAACTATTCCATTCCAAAGGCATACAAGCTCTTGTTTCCTTGTACAAACAACATAGCAGAATATGAAGCACTGGTCAATGGAATCAAACTGGCTCTTGAATGGAATATTTTTGAGTTACATATCTATGGTGACTCTCAACTTGTAATCAACCAAATCAATGATGTATACCAAACTAAGGATGAAAAAATCATGCCTTATAAATGAATGGTTGATGACTTTAAGAAATATTTCACTTACATCACATTCCAACAAGTTCCAAGGGTACAGAACAGAGTAGCTGATGCTATGGCTACACTAGCTTCCTCGCAGCAACAAGAAGATGATTTTCGCTATGAGTTCCTAGTGGAAGAAATCCATTTCCCTTCCTACAACTCCCCTAACTCCCAAATGGTCTGTTTAGTCATTGAATAGGAATCCTCCCATTATCACCATGTTTACTCTTACCTGCGCCATCAGATCATTCCTGATGGACTAACTAGAAATGAAAAATGACACCTCATCCACAATGCCTCATGGTATGTTCTTGTGGCCAATGATTTGTATAGGTGAGGATTAGACGGTATTTTTCTTAGGTGTCTAGAAAAAGAAGAGTCTAAACATGCGTTGTCTGAATTCCACGAAGGAATTTGTGGTTCTCATTCTAACGGTCTGACTCTGGCCCAAAAAATGCTTAGAGCGGGGTATTATTGGCCAGACATGGAGAAAGAAGCTATCAGGTTCACAAAGACTTGTAAGAAATGTCAGCTGCATGGCAATCTTATACACACTCCAGCAAGGGAGCTCATTCCTTTTGTAACACACTGGCCCTTTCAACAATGGGCATTTGATCTCATTGGGAAGATTTGCCCCTCATCTTCTAATGGACACAAGTTCATTATCACAGCTACTAAGTATTTTACCAAGTGGGTTGAGGTGGTCCCACTCATCAAAGCGACCAGACAACAGGTCTCACTGTTCATTCTGAACCACATAATTTGTCACTATGGAATACCTTCCTCCATCATCACTGACAATGGAGGTCAATTTAAGAACAACATTATGGATGAGTTGTGTGAAAAATTCAAAATCACACAACATTGTTCATTAATATATTACCCACAAGGTAATGGGTAGGCTAAGGCCTCCAATAAAAATTTGTTGAAAATCTTACATCGCACAGTTAACAAGTCTGGAAGGGATTGGCACCTCCAGATCAATCCTACATTATGGGCTTATAGAACGAGCATCAGAACACCTATAGGGGCAACCCCATTTGCACTGGTATATGGGGCAGAAGTAGTCTTACCCCTAGAGGTAGAAATCCCATCTCTTAGGGTTTCTTTGTGAAGACTTGTACCAGATGAAGAGTACCAAGTTTTGAGACTCCAAGAACTAGAGCTACTGGATGAATGTCAAAAAGTGGCCTTTGATCACCTCAAAGTTTATCAAAAAATAATGTCAAGAGGATACAACAAGAAAGTCAGACGTAGAGAACTTCAGGTGGGAGACCTTGTGTTGAGAGAAAATCCCAGTAATCAGTCACATCAAGAATAAAAGGGGAAGTTTGAACCCAACTGGCTGGGTCCCTATATCATTACTGCAGCATTCGGCTCTGGAGCCTATCGACTCTCCACACCTGAAGGAGAGCTGCTTCGAGAGCCCATCAACACTATCCATCTAGAGAAGTTCTACAGCTAAGGCATTCTCGGTGATCAGCACCATGTACATAGTAATGTCCTAAAAAAATCTAAAAATTGGAAAAAGTTCTGAAAAAATGACCATCTTGGTGAAAACCTAGCAATAGGCACCTTGATGCATCAATCAAAAAAATCAAAAAATGGAAAAATACGAAAAAATTGAAAAAGAAGAAAAAGTGCCTTGGTGAAAACCTGGTAAACAGGCACCATGGTAGCAAAAATAGAATCTCTGCCAGGTAGGTGAAAACCTGGTAAATAGGTGCCTCTTGTACTCAGCACTCCATCTATCAATTCTCAATCTTGGCATCAATCCTTTGCTTCAGTTTGTACATAGCTTTCAGTCACTTTCATGACACTCTGGTTCTTCTAAGAACCCTCCTGGCTTGAAACCGATCTAGAGTCATAACCTAGGGGCAATCAAATTGGATTTGTCCTCACAGTATGAGTCAAGTTAGTTATCGTCGTTTACTACTTGGGGCATGGGACCCCAATTTGGTCACATTTTTGGATTACACCAGAGTCAATAATCTTGTCATTTCTGAAGGACAACTCGCTACTGATGTAAATAGGTGTTTCTCAACACCACAATCAACAGTGTTTCTTAACACTATCTTTGGATACATCTGTGTTTCTTAACAGACATTGGATATCGCAAATGTAAACAATAGATCGATAGCAATCAAACACAAAGCACTCACAAGCACAACGGTGTTTCTCAACACCCTATGCGTATACACATCTGAAAACATTGAAACTAGCTGAAGTATGCTGAACTTCTATTTGTATGCTGCCTGTTCTCATTGATTTCGCTAATCTTTTCTTTGTCTACTACTTGTTGGTGTGGTCCTGATGATCTAGAAATGTCAAATAATTAGGGTGTATGTGATAAGAGCTCCTGCATTAAGGTGGAAAAGCCTCACATCCCTCGATCCTTTTTATTTGTATGCCAAGGTGAGGTTGGAACTATCTCCTTGTTTGTTATCTATTTTTTTACACAAGCGTGCACTCATGGTTATCTTGGCTTTGAATGCCTCGATACTGGTGTACTCTTGCACTATCAAAACTGGAAACAATATTCAGGTCATCTCAGCTATTGTGCCTCGATGCTTATGTTTGTTTCCCATATCTTATCCAATGAAAGTCATATTCATATTTTATGGTCGCAGTGGCACCAGTAAGGATTGTATCGACTCCGATATTCCAAAAATGCTCAATGATGAAACTTTTCAATGCTAAAGCTCGGTGACTACACCTTAGGTTGCATTCATGTTACTCTTGCTTCTGCATCTGCATCTACATAGTGATGAAGTCAACATAATAACTTTATCTCTCTCCAATGTGAAGGATCTGAGATTCTAATCGGTCAATCTTCTCATCGTCAAGTGGTCATGACACCCCTTGCTCAATCAACTGTCCTGATTCTATTTTTAGGATCAAAATCAAAATCTGAATTTGACCACTTGCACAACCAATAGAAATCTCTCATGCTTTTCTTATCATCAATCCATGTATCTTACTTATTGTTCAATCTTGGTCAACATGACCTCTCATCAAGTATAGATTTTTTCCTAACCACATGGGACCTCTTTCTAAATTAGATCAGTTTCTTCCTAAATTGTCTAATCAATCGATTTGCTTCTCATCACTGGGGCACCTAGCCATATTTTGATTTCGCTCCTGAGGGGCAGGATCAGGACATCAACATTCCAGTGATCAAATCCTCAATCATAACCCCATCTCTATGGGCATCCCAGCTTCATCACAACAAATCAAGTTAAGATCATCTTAAATCAAAGGCAACCTAATCAATGGTCTTATACAATGGTGAATACACTCGAAACCAGACAAGATCGATCTTATATGGGAAAATCATTATTGAAACCAGATACATTGATCAAATTGGCTTCATCGCTTCAAATCAAGTCAATTTTCTCGCTAATCAAATCTCTTAATGGTAATCAGTTTCATCACTTCAAATCAAACTGGTCATTCATTCAAACCAATCAAAAAGGTTTAAGAGTTCCTAATAGATGTTCATTTTCATCGCTTCAAATCAAGCTGAGCATTCTGTTTATATCTTTTGATCGATCTTCATCCAATCAAGCTCGAAGTTGGTCTTCTTCTTCAAAAGAATGGTTTCATCGCTTTAAAACAAACTATTCTTGATCTCATCAGTAATAGTTCTTTGAATCAATGTGCTAATCGCACATCAATTCAAAGAGGGGCAAATGTAATCACCTAAAAATGGTCACCTAAACCCTAGACCCCCAATCTCAGAATTTAATCAAGAAACCCTAACCTTGATTAAACCTAAGTCCTAAATCAAACAGACAATTATCAAATTCAAACTGATCTGACCTAAACCCTAGGTCCTAATCAATCATCGTACTTGATTAATTAATTAATTCTTAAAATCATAATACATTGGTGTATGCACCCTAAAATGGTCGCCTAGACTTTGGGCCCCATTTCTCAATTTATCAAATCCTTGAATCAATATTTTCAAATATCAACAATATCAATTATATCAATTTCCTTGATCAAATCATAATC
>MU228010.1:3286013-3314344 GCA_018584345.1 Thuja plicata
AGGCAATAGGTCGACTCTTCCAGACATGCAGGGTGAATGAATCGATATTCATTCCTGTATGCAGCTGAAGAATAATGACCATGTTGAAGTGTATGGCTAAATCAGAGGCCCACATTTAGCTATCACAGGAAGCTGCAACATAATCATGTATCATCTGACATTTTAATGATATTTTGAATGAGCTCTGAGAAATTATCTGTCAAAGTTTATCAATTTTTATGCTTAGTGTACCTTAAGGATCACTTTGGTCTAGAGTGGTTTGGAACATTTAATTGACTTGGGGGTTTGAAAAAGGGTTTTCTTTTCATTTACCTATCCAATCGTAGTTGTTGGAATACATGGTTTGAGTCCAAAATGAGTTGTTTGAAAGATACACACATTTGCAACTTTCAATTGGGTCACAATGCGAGTTCTGGAAATGATTGAGATTGGCTTGCCAATTTCAAATGGGTCTGAATCTCTTGAAACTAAGAGAGATTTTTGTGGGAATCAATAACATGATCCTTTAGCCTGACATTTCATGTATACATCACATGAGCTCCGAGAAATAGATTGTCAAAGTTTTCCAATTTTTATATTTAGTGCACCATAAGGGCCACTATGGTCTAGAACATTCGAATGACTTGGGGAGCTAAATGAGGGTGTTCCTGGCATTTACGTGGCCAACTAAATTTGTTTTCTCAAATGGTTCGAGGCCATGACAAGCCATTTGAAAGACACAGAGTTGCAAATTTCAACTAGGTCATAGTGCAAGTTCTGGCAATGACTAAGATTGGCTTCCCAATTTCAAACAGGGTTGAAGTTTGATACATTGCATGAGCTTTGAGATACAGCCTGTCAAAGTTCTCTAACTTTTGTGCTTAGTGCACCTTAAGGGTCACTTTGGTCCAGAGTGGTTTGAAACATTTGAGCGACTTGGGGGTTTGAATGAGGATGTTCCTGGTGTTTACTCAGCTAACTCGAGTTGTATGTGCAAAAAAAACTATTATTAAAAATTAAATTAATATGTAAATGAAATTAATATGTAACATGTGTAGACCACGTTTACTTAAATTCATATGTAAAAAAAAAAACTATTATTAAAAATTACTATTAACAACTATATAAAATTTATAAAAATGAAATTTACTTTCTTTAAAAAATAAAACTTTATTAAAAAAAATTATTTTTTTATATATATAATTTTTTTTATAAAAAAAGTAATAAGGGGGTTTAAAATGAATGAATAAGACATGGTACCTCACCCATACTTGAGATCTTGTATAGGATAAGATGGAGGATGAGATGATTCTTTTCGCCCTGTGAGGTATGGTTCTGACATAGTTAATGGCTTCGTCTGGTTGAGAAGTCATTGATACCGTATATGGTCACTTAAGTGGCGGGGTCTAGAGAGACTACCAGGCCAAGACTTAAGGGTTAGAAATATATGATGACACCTTACTATGCACAACCTAGGTTTCCTATGTGTGTCGATTGCCTCTGGGAATTAGTAAGTATAGTTTGCAGCATGATTAAGTACACCTTGAGTTAGTAAGATTTTAGGATTCCCTTGCTTAGATGATCTTGGCTTCTTTTTCTGATATTTGAGTGGGGTCTATTTTTACCTCCTTAGCATAGTGGGGTGGAATTTTACAGTTTCACATGGATGGGTGGTAGTGATTCTTTACCATTTGGGTTCTAGCATTTATGTGTCGGTGTTGGATGTTCCTCGATCAATTGTACTTATCTTTCTCTAGTCAGAGGTTTTGATCTTATCATTTCCATATTGTATATTTTATTGATTGTATCACATGTATACTTGATTTAGATAACTATAATCTTATTGTATTAAGTGAATTACCACATACCCTGCGATATGTGCAAAGGATGTAGGTTTGATGTATACCTTACGTTATCAGTTGTAATCTTGTAATTATATCATTGATGTTATTGTGTAATATATTTCTATTAATGAGAATATTTTGTTTTGGATATCTCATTGAGTTTGGTATTACATAATTCTACATCATGGAACCCTTGAGTTTTTTAATCTATGACTGTATGTGTTCATGTGAGTAAATGGTAATTGCTTCCGCTTTGATGTATATTCTTGTTTGTAAACTTTGTAAAAAAAATCTGATAAACATAGTATCATGTTTAGGTTAATTCCTCTTGGGTTCCTTGGTGGGGCGTTACATTCCTGGTGGTTACTCATCCAACTCAATTTGTATGTGTAGTCAGTTCAAGGCCACCATGAACTATTTGAAAGATACACACAGTTGCAACTTTCAACTAGGTCATAGTGCAAGTTCTGGAAATTATTGAGATTGGGTTGCCAATTTATGACAGGGTCGAATATCCTAAAATTGAGAGAGGTTTTTGTGGGTGGTGGTAACACATTCCTATATCACCTAAAGAGTCATTTATACATTGCATTAGATCTGATAAATGACCCGTCAAAGTTCACCATTTTTTGTGCTTAGTGCACCTTAAGGGTCACTTCGGTGCGGAGTGGTCCGAAACATTCGAGAGACTTGGGGATCCAAACAAGGGTTTTCTTGGAATTTACCAAGAAAATTGGAGTTGGTGGTATAAAAATTTTGAGTCCATGATAAACTGTTTGAAAGATACACATAGTTGCAACTTTTAACAGGGTCATAGTGCAAGTTCTGGCAATGACTGAGATTACCTTACCAATTTCAAATGGGTTCGAATCTCCCAAAAATGAGAGATTTTTTGTGGATAGAAGTGAAACAATCCTATAACACATTATGGATCCTTGATATGTTTCATGAGATTTGAGAAACAACCTATCAATATTCATCTATTTTTGTGCTTAGTGCACCTTAAGGAACACTTTGGTCTGGAGTGGTCTGAAATGTTCAAGAAACTTTGGGAGCCCAACAAGGACATTCCTAGAATTTACACAACCAACTAGATCTGTTGGCATGGATGGTTTGAGGCCAAGATGATCCATTTGAAAGATATGCAAATTTGAAACTTTCTACTGAGTCACAGTGCAATTTCTAACAATGATTGAGATTGGCTTGCCAATTTTAAACGGTATCGAATCTCCCAAAATTGAGAGAGTTTTTTTGGGAAGTGACAACACTATCCTATAGACCCTAACAGATCCTTGATATGATGCATAAGTTCTAAGAAACAACCCACCAAGGATCGCTTACTTTCATGCTTAGTGTACCTTAAGGGACACTTTGGTCTGAAGTAGTCTGTGATGCAGAGGCACAAGGACAAATAGAACTCATTAGGTGATCTTTAGAGACAGTTAAATCAAGTGGCACATTTGCAGATCCACAAGACCAATCACAAGTTGATGGAAGGGACACTTTCCTTGGAACCAAAAGAGAGAAACTTTGAACTACCCAAGAACTTATTTAAGACAATCAAAGAGACTTTATGTACCATGGGGAGACTCCAAAAAACACAAAACAAATACTTTTACAAACCCAATACATCATTTCATATTATCTTCTATAGGGATGCCAAATAGGCCTAGTAGCTTAACTCGGGTGTCCCTAGAAGACAACCCTTTTAACATAGACCTTAGGCACTGATAAAAGGTACTTTTGAACTCCTTTTATTTAGCTAAAAGGTTGAGCATCCTTGTTGGTGCAGGAGCACCCACAGAGTCCAAATGGCCTAATGGTGATCTATCATTACTTAGTGAGGAATTTGTGTTTTTCATATTTTTAAAGATATAATAAGGTCTTAAGACCATTTCCTATTTGTTCCAAAGAAAATTTTAAGGCATTTATGCCAATTGGTCTCTTGTATCCAATCAAGACCTACTTGGGTCAACACTGGTCAAACCCTACAAAAGTATGAATATGGAGTGGAATTGGTAAAATCCATGTTTGTAAGCCATTTGACATGTTGGAAATGTTTTAGAGGTATGTGAAGTAGTTGAGTAGGGAGATTGCAAAAAATGCAAAATAAATGCAAAAGTTGCAACATAGAAACTTTGCAAAAAATTACAACTTTGATGTAAAAGGGTAATGGTTTAGTCCTAGAGTTGGTTAGAGAAGTTATAAGGAGTTGTAAATGGTTTATTAAACCATTTTTGTTCGAATATTGACGGGAGACAGGATAAAAGGAAGCTTGTATGCATGGTGGCATTGAAGCATAATAAAAATTGTTATCTTTATATTTCTTTAACATTGTGACTGTAAAAATCACAAAGAATAACATCTTATAATGTCACAGGGATCCATGAATGATTTTTTAAGTTGGTAAATACTTCCACCCTTCATTTTAAATAGATACCATTAAATTTTATAGTCTAACTTGGAAGAAATTGTGATTTTTCTATGCAGTGCCTATATCCATCCTCTAAGGTAATCAGAGATCAAGAAAAAATGAATTCCTCTTAATCTAACTGGTGGAAAAGGAATTAATTTTTTTATTTACTCCTTTTATGTGTACATTTCAATATTCCAAAGTTGTAGAGTTCTATGAGAAGTTTTTGTTAGGTTACATTGATGCCCTAGATGGACTGTTAAATAAGTTACAGTCTAAAAAATTAGTAATAATGAGTGTTCATTGATCTGACAATGGATGCAATGTTTCATTAACATTTCCATGTTATAAGTGTGTAGATGGAAGGTACACGTTCATTTATCAAGACAAATTAAACCATAAAATCGAAGGTTTGAAAACTTTTTACATATCACTATCATTTTAATAAGAGGTTGATAGTCATAGTCAGATTTAGAATGCAATGTTTGGGTACCAAAAAAACTCATGTAAATCCCTTTGGCATCTAATTTTCATTGGGGTAAGAGGTCTCAATCCATGGTAGAAGTTATTGAGTCATTAGGAGTACTAAATGCCAACAATATTGAGTGGTTTTGTTTTCAAGCAGCTAAATAAGGCCTAATTGTTGATTGACAATTGGCGGTTGGAATGTTTGTCTTAACCATGACATGCCAAGTCCTTTGTATGTTGTTAATGACCCAAATGGGTGGAAGGAAATGTAACCATAGTCAATTATTGAATAATTTGTGGGAATATATTACCAATAAAGTCGCTGTTTAGGGATAATTATCCTAAAAATAAAAACTAAGAGTCTTTTTTGAAGTCTTTGGTACAAAATAGAGTATGCTCTCTTTGAGGTATGTATTGGGAGGCCTAAATGGGTTCTTTGAAAGAAGATTTATTTTCATGGTTGGGTTTATTGGGATAAATCATAATAGTTTTGGTCTTAGAGTAGGGATAGTAGTCTTGATGGTTGCTTATGTGGAAGAAGGTATGAATTGGAGTGATCAGAGTTATAGGATGAAAAATGTGAGTGTTGTTTGAAAACAAAGTTATATGTGGTAACCTGATCATGATTCATAGTTTCCTAATGGAGCTGTGTAATATTCCCTTGGAGAGTTATGAAGTTGATTTCATTTGATATGTGAATCCTTGTGCCTCTGCATCACTTATTTTGGACTAAAAGATAGTAAAGATGATTTTTCCTCACTTTTTAGCCCCAATTAGGACACATTTACAAAGGAAATACTTAAAAAAAAAAACCCTCACAACCAGACCAATGCATGGAACATATGGAATATTCCTCCAAATTCATGAATCCACCCTTTTACACTACCTAAACCCCTCAAAAAGGCACAACACCATACATTTGTATTCTCAGTCATAAGGAAACATTGATTTCACTATGTTCACAGTGCTAGGGCATCACCAGATACATTGGAAACAATGTCACCATGACCTGAAAGCTTTACATATTAAAACACACATAATAAGGAAGAAATAAACCAATTTTTATCCTTTTTCCACAATTAGAATGGAAGATAAGCAATTTATACAATCCACTGAATACCCTAGTGAGAGTTTGGACTGCTAGTCACAAAAATCATGATAACTCTTCACAAACAATATGAAAAATCCTCAGAATTGAACCATTATAAATTATATTCAATTCCCTTTCCAACCATATGACCTTTGTACCCTCAAGTGACCGTATTTATCCATACAGGCCTCTGCAAGATAGGAAAACCAGTAAAATTCATAGGAAATCATAATTTTCTTTATTTGAAATCTCTTGAAAACTTACAAAATAAACTATGCCTCCACCCTTATAAGGATTATTTATATTATTCCCATATATTCCAAATTTCCTTAACCAATGTTGGATGTTGGAGGACAATATTTATAGTTTTTGCAAAAAATTGCAAAAGTTGTCATAACAACATTTTTTGCAATTTTGCACAGCTAATCAATCGGACCCCTAAACTCAACTCCAACCCCTCATACAAGTATAAATAGGTCATAAAATACCAAATACAATAATTATACCCATTATTATCCTCATTGGAGTAGTTTGACTACTTTGACCAATTCAAGGCCTTATAGACCTATATGAACCTAAATGGCATGAATTGCCTTACAAACTTGATTCAATGGATGTAACATTACCTTATTAAATCAAAAAATAAATCAAATGGACTCATCATGTAATTATTACATGAATTGACCCAAAATATCTCATAGGGTCATGTAGGGTCACAAAATGTAAAAGAAGCATACAGTTTCATAAAATGCAAAAAAAAAAGCAAATTAGACACAAATATTCATCTTTGTATATTAATGTAACTTTGATTTTGACAAATATATATCTTTTTTTTTGTTTTTTATAGGAAAGAGGCTAGAGACAAACAATTTTATTAATAATGAAAAGCTTATTTACAGCTCAACTCAATAGGGACACTGGTAGGAAAGAGTTGAGCAGAGAAAACCTTTGTTCTTGCCCCAAAAAATATGAGAGAAACACAGTCATTAAAGCTTAAAAAATTCTTGTTATACATACGGGGTAATGCATGAGATATTTACACTCCACCCAATGTGGCCAATGGAATTTCTTCCGATACAAATATACATGTTATATGTACATGCATTCAAATAAATGTGATATTACAACATTTTGTATTTACATTCAGTCTAATGAACCAGTTGGATCTTCCCTACCCTTTATTGTCTCAAGTATTGCCTCATGGTCTGACTCACGAACCTTCCAAAGATTCTTATTATTTAGTTTACCTCCATATCTTATCAAATGGCCATTTTATACAACAAGCTTGGAATAATGAAGAATCTTACTGTGTGTCTCCCAATCCTCGAACAACCACAACCTAGGGTTCTTCATACGATATTGTCTAATCCATGTACCAATTATAACCATTTCTCCTATATGATATTCTAATTCTTCACTATCTATAACCGAGTGATCCAATTTATTATTTTCCTCAACATAATGAGACAAATAATAATTTGTCCCTTCTTCATTGTCTTTAGGTGTAATAACAACAAAAACATGGTCTGCAATGATAGAAGCATAATGAGGAGATTAATTTACTAAATAGTTAGGATAAAGTACTAAATTTGATATTATTTTTACGTGGACAACTTACCTATTCACACTAGATCATACAAGCGGTCAAAGTCAATGGATGATTCCATTTGTGTTAGTTGTAGTGCTGCTGGGGGATGATATGAGTCAAAGGGGCTCAAAACTCGTATATACCATTCATTGACCCACTCCTTTGACTCATACTCATCCCAATCTTCATCTACACATGAAAACAATCACTACATATGTCATGTGTGGATACTCTATGAACCTACATTAGAGCTTCTAAAAAAGTATTTCTCACTTGATCCTGTCAGTGTAAACAATCCTCATAAGGTGCAATGTTAGTTTTATCTATCAACCAAAAACATCTATGAACCATAGACTCACCTTAATTACCTATACCAATGTATCAATATACCACTAGATGATACATATCACATCTGACAATTTTTATTTCTCTTTGTAATTTAATTCTTCATGTGCTAAGGCTCTTTTCATACATGCACCTGCACCATCGTGATCTCCCTTTCCATGACCGGCCTCAATGAAATTCCATATATACTGAATACCAATGATCTTATGCATCATTCACAACCAATAAAACATTCAATAATTTTTTAATTGTGATGCATAATTGTCTAACCATATGATGTGTTAATGATATGAAATGACCCTGTTATCTAAATCACCATAAATAGACAAAAGAAGCCATGTAAAAAATTTGTAGAATATGAGTGGTAATTCCTAATATAAAAATGATACTCCCTCAATATATTTGTGTTATCCTCTGTACAGTTAGGTGAATGCACGAATGTTATCTAAACAAATATAGCAACCTGTTGAGAGTTGTAATACTTTGGTTACACCTTGTTTTTTGGTTATAGTGTATAGGTATATGTTAAGTCCACAAATGAAACAATGGTATCAAGTGGGAATGTGTCCTTGCACAACTTGAATTGGAAATCCAACTATTGAGCTCTATGTGTATGCCTTGCATATACATAATTTTTTTTTTTATGAAAAATGTCTATGAAATGATACACTAGAATCTTTTCAATTACTAAATCACATCTTCTAGCCTCTTTTCCATCTTTTATATTGTATGCCATAGTATTATATATTTTAAATTCCACAATTTCATTCCCAATTGCATGTGTACTCTCCATATGTTGAAAAATTGGAAAATGTTCCAAACCATCACAATTTATGCATGTACCATCCAAACATGAGAGCTTGTAAATTTTTTGACCATCCACTCTTTCACATAAAATGGTAGATATTAATTCCCTTGAAGATATAGGTGGGTCCTTTATGATATAATTCTACAAAACATTATTACTACGAAAATCTACACATATACACTGATAAACATCATAATGATTAGAAAATTCAATATGTTCCTTAAAACAAGTTGTGCATGTGTGATTTATGTTAAAATGAAAATGTTTAGCCATTTCAAAATATATTTTACTAATTTTAATTTTAGGATACATACCTATAAATTTTGTAAAGAATTGTGTCTGAGTTGAATCCAAAAAAATGCTTCAGATGTGGATCATAGATTCGACTACCAATCCTCCTTACAACATCTCTTTGATTAGGAGATGCTCGTGTTTTATTATTCCAAATAACTTTGATCAAGGATTTCAAAGCTTTAACAATTTATTTATATTTTTTTGGTAGTCTATTGGAAAATGCCCATAACTCATTTCTATTTGGATCTTCCACTCTTTGACGCCTTCCCACGACTCTCATTAGAGACTTTCTGCTTATTTTCAATGCTTTCTTTGTCTTTCTAATGAGTTGATATTTCTTCATTTGAGTTCTTAAAATTTTTGATGTAAGTACATGTCTTATGACATTAATATCTTTTGTGTGTGATGTAGAACCCACACTCTCATATGAAGTCATTAATTTCTATACAATAAATTTTTTACTTGACTCATCCTAATTTATAGATTTCTCATCATTTCAACAAATATTTGACATCTTACTGATACTCCTATAGAGTTATTTTGTCATGAATTAGTTTTTTCAAAGTCATATTAACTAAGTAAATCAATCAATGAAAGGAAAGGAAAGTATAAGGGTAGTCGGTAAATTAGAAAGAGGCATACCAAGTCAGTCAGTAATACACCGAGCAAGCCAAGCACCAAGCAGTGCATAATAGTTACCAAGCCACTGACATAGTGAAATATGTTACCGAGCAAGGAAAGAAAAAGAAGAAGTTAGTTGAAAGATATATGACTTCAAAATCCTACAATAAAGATCAATAGTGAAGATCAAGCGGAAAAAGTATTAGTTTTATTTCCAAGAGCAGTGCAAGTACCAAGGCAATGGTTACACGGTTCACTGAGTAACTAGTACATTGAATTTGTTCATGAAGATGATTTGATGGATGAGAATAAAATATGGAAGACCTAATCAATAATAATAAGAGGCAAAACATTGTGTATATAAAGGATTTTTTGAATGAAAAGAGCACAAGAGAGAAGAGAGTTTAAGTCGAAGACAAGTTGAAGTGCAAAGAAATACCCAGTATAGCTAAGTTACAATAGAGCAGAGAAATTGAATGAATTTGATGCTACTGAGTGTAGTATGAGGTAAACAAATAATTTAGCATTCAGAGTTTGACTAGCATATTGTGATGCATTTTCACAGACATTTATGTGATCCATGTTAATAATTTTTATCCCTCCTTAGGTGATATTTTTGACCACCATCATAATCTCCCCTCATTTCTACATCATCTCCTACTTTTGTGCCTGTTTAGAACCCTGATAGGGCCTCTCCAGGCACCTTCTATCCCACCTAGCACATTTTCCATGGGTTCTGACCCCCTGGGTCAAGGTCAACCTTGACCTTCAACTTGGTTAGGGTCAAACTTGACCTTAACCTAAGTTAGGGTTGACCTCGACCTTGACCTAGGTCCCCTTCCAAATCTGGAAGCTTGTCTGCTTTCGAAGGTCTTTAGAAATTCATTTTTCCCGCTTCTGGGTCGGTTGTTTTGGGTTCCGAAGTGGAAAATCCTAAATTATATTTAATATAGGTCCTCTTCTAGGGGCATGGGTCTAACTAGAATTTAATTCTCCTATGTGAGCCTCCTTAGAATATTGTGCCCTAGTTTCATATAAAAGGAAGTTTTCTCCTCTCATTTTCTCTAAGCGACATTGAGCAAAAAAAGAAGTCTTCTAAGTGCAAAAAGCTCTAACCAAGATTTTGTCTAGAAGAAAAAGGTTCAAGCATCCATTTTTATACATGTTCTTAAGCTTTCAATGTGTTCAAGTCTTCCTCTCAAGCATTCAAGTTCTCCATTGAAGATCAAGGATTCAAGCTCTCAAGCCTTTGAAGGGATTAGGTTCAAACATGCAAGATTCATCATTCAAACCCTAGATCTAGCCATCATGGTGGTGTGATCTTCCTTCAAGATCCTTTGTGAATCCTTAACACTCATTCATTCTCTTCAAGGTGGATTCCAAGCATACAATAATGGAGGTTTATGGTTTTTGTTGATTTCAAGCTTTCATATTTACATACTCGCTACATTTGAATTACAATTGCATATCTATTTGAATATCATAGCTTTATTATTAGATTCAATTCTACTACTTGCTAGCATTCTATACTTTATTGATTTCAAAGTTAATTCCTAAATCAAGGTTTGAATAAGGCAAACCCCTCCCCCCAATAAAAAAATCTCTTTTTCTTGTAGGTACATGTTCGGGATTGAAGATTTGAACTCAGATCTGGATACCCTTTTCAGTAAACTATCGGGATCCGCGAACAAATTTTCTGTCAGACTTGTGTAGGTCAGGGTCAATATTATTGGGTAATGGGTGAGATTATTGGGTCAAGGTTGACCTTTTTCATAATATAGTGTTAGATCGGAAAAATGTTTCTGGGTTTTGTTCGTCTTTGCGTTCTGATTCTAGATCATACTTTAGATTTTACAGAAATAGAGTATAGACCTCAAAAAACAACATTATTTGATCTACAATTCTTTAAGGTTAGTACTTCCTCTCATTCTTTCCAATTACTATTGTGTGTCATATCTCCTTAATCATAAAATATAATTTAAGATCTTCTTCCTTACTCTCATTTCCAAATGGTTGATTCATTTGTGAATTAATCCTTCTTTATGGTTAATTAATTTGGATCTCTCATTTGTGCATTTGGGGATAAAAGAGGAAAATCTTATCTGCCTTCCCCCTACATGCTCAATCACAATAAAATATCACATACAAGAAAAATTAGAATTTAAATGTAAAGGTTAAGGAAATACAACGCCCCCTAATCAATTTTCTTCCTTTACATTTTGGTAAACCTGCGATAGACAACTCTTTCTTGTTGGTGTTAGATGCTTTTCCTGTCACATTAGCTCTTGCATACATATTAAATTAGTTTTATTTTATGCTCTTACATTCTAAAATACAACAATACTTCTTGCATCTCATTTCATTATGAAGATCTTTTGGTGTATGGCTATTTTTCTTATTATGCTTCTTTTAGCATCTCTTTATAGTACTTATGATGTCTATGAGAGTATCATCCATTTCATTAGGTTTGTTAATCTTCATATTTCACTTATGCTATTTTGAGATTAACCAATACTAGTCTTCATACTTTCAAAACTTTCATTAAATATTTGTGTAGTGGAATCATTACTCTTTTGGATTATGTGAAGAATTGGGTTGATGATACCTCACCTCCTAATCTTCCCACTCCTATTATGCCTAATCTAGCTCATAATCTTCCTAACCCTAATCCTATAAATTCTAATACAATTCCAAATATTCATATTCCTATTTCTCCACCTTCAATCCCTAGTTCTTCCCATACTTATGATGGGACTCAAGCTAGGGTCCATGATAATGATGTTCAAAAATTCTTTCATATACCTTCACCTCCCTATCCAATCCATGATGATGATAAAGGGAAAAACAAGGAAAAATATTATAATCCTATCATTCCACCCTACACAACATTTTCTCATCAGCACCATAATAAATCTCCTCCTATTTAAGCTTTGCAAGATAGGTACACTACCAGATATACTATGATGGATAAACATGGTTATAAAGGTTTAGGGCTTTGTATCAATGAACAAGGCATTAAAAACCCGATTCATTGATCTCCTAAACAAGATATGCATGGTATAGGTTTTCCACCTCCTCCAACTAGGGTAGTGGATCTTAACCTCCGTCCCCCTCTTCATGTTCTTCTTCCAACACCTTATTTAGATCACCATGATACTCCTCAGGATGTGGCTAAGAAAGTGTATGTCCAGTTAATGAATTCCAAGAAATAAATCTTCAAACCTATTCCAAGAAATGCTCTCTCTAAATATAAATGTCCTTTTCATTATAGTAATAAACATTTACTTTTTTATTGTGTGCATTTCAAGCTATATGTTAGAGAAAGGGTTGCCTTGGGAATTATATATTATTCCCATGCAGTATTACAATTTCTTCATAATTTTGATATAGGACATTTTCATCGTTCTTCTACAAGTTAGATTGCATCTTTCCTCTTGTCTCTTCACTAGGGGGCAAGAGGTATTTTATTCCAGTCTTCTAGGATCCATTTTTCTCTTAGCATATATCTTGTTTGGAGTTTAATTGGTTATTCTTTATATATTTTATCCCTATAAATCTTTATAATCATTCATGATATCTTTTCTAGGACATTTGTTTTGTAAAGATATCTCTTCGCTATGAAATCTCTTGATAGAATTTGATATATCCCTTTCCTACACACCTGGGGGGCAAGGTATTTTCCTTCTTCCTCTATCTAAGGATTTACTTTCCTTAGCTTAGTGGCATTTGTTTATCATATAACATTATTTCCTTATAAAGATGTATGTTTTTGACTATGGATACCCTCTTATATCAGAGGTAATTATCCTAGGTCATCACCTCTTCTTTATTTTTCAAATTATGTTCTGTATAAAATCTTTCTCTTGCTTTGGGTTAGAGTTTGATGCCTTCATCCTAAGATTCTTCTTCCTCTTGATTACAAGGGGCTTGATGATTGAATATTTGTTCCTCTTTTCTTTAGAAGATTAAATTTTGTCCTAAGCACTCCTCTATGGTGAGGGTCTTCTTGATGAGATCTCTTCCTTTTGAGGATCCTTTTTCCATAAGTGACATATCCATTTCATGATTATCTATGTTCTTGGATGTAAGGGTCAAGACTCTTCACTAAGGATATCGTATACATTGTTGTTAAGCTGGATGTCTCCTTACCTTGTGAAGTAGGTATCCTCTTTTCTCTTCTTTATCCTGCCTAGTGGGTAGTCATGATAAGGAGGGGGGCATATATAGGGTATCCCTTGTACTATAGTTTACATTAATTTACATTTTTCAGCATGGTAAATCCTTGGAAGGTAATGCGCATAAGTTGCTAAATCCTGAAGGGACAAGCATTTTTACTTTTACTTTTGCTAAATCCTTGGAAGGTAACGCACATAAGTTTCTAAATCCTGAAGGGACACACATTTTTACTTTTATTTTGGTTAAATCCTCGGAAGGTAACACACATAAGTTGCTAAAGCTGGAAAAGACACACATTTTATATTCATAGTGATACAAGAATGTGGATCTATGGATATTTTCAAAAGCCTTCAGAAGACGCATTACAATTACAAGCACAATTTTTGGGTGAACCTATTGGGCTCTCCCTCCTTCATGATTCATGGTAAGGTGGTCATCTTACTAGGTGAGGTAATCACTTTCCCTTCTCTCTCTTTTGCTTTCATGCTAGTAGGATTAGATCATAAAGCTATGTTATCTATAGTGTTGCTCTTGTCTTGCTTATGTAGTCATGTATGTTTCATATGATTGATTTCTCTTTACTTCCATATCTTTATGCATGTATGTTGAGTTAGAATCCTTGGTTTAGGGGCTCATGTCCTTGACCTAGTGATGTTTTACCTCGTTGTGATCCACCAGAGTCTTTCTTCTAACTTTACCGAAAGCATGTTCGATTCCCAAACTTTTGCTAAAGTGGGGGCTTAATGTATCATCTTAAAATGGAAGCACTTCCATGTTAAGAATTTTTATCCCTCCTTAAGGTATGTTTTTGATCACCATCATACTATCCCTTCCTTTCTGCATCATCTCTTTCTTCTGTGCCTATTTAGGACCATGATTTGGCCTCTTTGAGCACCTTCTATCCCACCTGGCATATTTTCCAGGGGTTCTGACCCCCTGGTTCAAGGTCAACCTCAACCTTGACCTAGGTTAGGGTCAAAATTGACCTCGACCTAGGTTAGGGTCAACCTCAACCTTGACTTTGGTCCCCCTTCCAAATCTGGAAGCTTGTCAGCTTCCGGAGGTCTTTAGAAATTCATTTTTCCCACTTTTGGATCAGCTATTTTGGGTTCTAAAGCGGCAAATCCTAAATTATATTTAATATAGGTCCTCTTCTAAGAGCATGGGTATAATTGGAATTTAATTCTCCTATGTCGGCCTCCTTAGAAGATTGTTCCCTAGTTTCATATAAAAGGAAGTTTTCTCCTCTCATTTTCTCTAAACGATATTGAGAAAAAAAATAAGTCTTCTAAGTGTAAAAATCTCTAACCAAGATTTTTTCAAGAAGAAACAGGTTCAAGCATCCATTTTTCTACATGTTCTCAAGATTTCAAGGTGTTCAAGTCTTCCTCTCAAGCATTCAAGTTCTCCATTGAAGATCAAGGATTCAAGCTCTCAAGCCTTTGAAGGGATTAGGTTCAAACATGCAAGATTCATCATTCAAACCCTAGATATAGCCATCATGGTGGCGTGATCTTCCTTCAAGATCCTTTGTGAATCCTCAACACTCATTCATTCTCTTCAAGGTGGATTCCAAGCATATAATCATGGAGGTTTATGGTTTCTATTGAGTCCAAGCTTTCATATTTACATACTTGCTACATTCGAATTACAATTGCATATATATTTAAATATCATAGCTTCATTATTAGATTCAATTCTACTACTTTCTAGCATTCTATACTTTATTGATTTCATGGTTAATTCCTAAATTGGGATTTGAATAAGGCAAAACCATTCCCCCAACAAACAAATCTCTTTTTCTTGCAAGTACAGTTTTAGGATTGAAGATTTGAACTAAGATCTGGATACCCTTTTCCGCGAACTATCGGGATCCATAAACAAATTTTATATCAAACCTATGCAAGTCAAGGTCAAGATTATTGGGTCAAGGTTGACCTTTTTCATAAGACGGTGTCAGATCAGAAAAAGATTTCTTGGTTTTGTTCGTCTCTGCATTCCGATTCCAGATCATACTTCAGATTTTCCAGAAATAGAGTACAGACCTCAGAAAACATCATTCTTTGATATGCAATTCTTTAAGCTTAGTACTTCCTCTCATTCTTCCAATTACTATTGTATATCATATCTCCTTAATCATACAATAGAATTTAAGATCTTCTTCCTTACTCTCATTTCCAAATGGTTGATTCATTTGTGCATTAATCATTCTTTAGGGTTAATCAATTTGGATCTCCCATTTGTGCATTTGAGTATAAAAGAGGAACATCTTATCTTCCTTCTCCCTACATTCTTAATCACAACACAATATCACATACACACAAAATTACAAATTAAATGTAAAGGTTAAGGAAATACAATACCCCCTGATCAATTTTCTTCCTTTACAATTGGGTAGACCCAAACATGTCTCATTTTGTAAATCATTTAATAGAGTACATCTCTTAGATTAGAGATTGTAAAATCCTTTAGCATGATAGATTGACTAAGTCTTGTTATACTCCTAATAGGGTAAGCTATCAGAAATAGCTAACATTGTAGCTCTAACCAAGTAACCTTTTTGTTGCAGTAGTGAAGGATTGTGGGTGTCATCCCCACCGTAGTTTTTTCCTCTAACAAAGGATTTATGCATGACCAAAAATATTTGTGTTATGAGTTACACTTACATTTTTTTGTTCATAAGCTTTACAATGTTTACTTGCAATATATTCAGTTCGGTAAATGATCAATTTGAATGTTTAAAATTTTTAATGGTACTAATTCACCCCTCCCCTCTCGGTACTTAAATTTCCATAGTTAATCTAACAATTGGCATCAGAGCTTGGACTCTTGAGATAAAGGTTTATACACCTGAGAGTAAAGATCACAACCATGGAAAGTTATAAGAAATCCAAAAAGATTGAAAGTCTTGATTTTGAATTAGAAAATGTACAAGCGGTGATTAATGACCTAAGGAGGAATTTGGAAAAATCATTGAAGTTTGGAAGACACTTGTGTAATGAATTGAATTCTACACATGAGCATGTTGATCTACTTGAAACAACATCTGAAGGGAGTTTGAATGATGAATCTGAGACAACCATTGCAATGGTAAAGAACACTACACTTATCGAGCAGTTGGACTTAATGAAGAAATATCAGGAAGCTCAAAGCATAAGGTTGACAAAAATACTCAGAATCAAAAGTAAAGGATGAAGATGCATAGAGCATGGAAGAAGAAGACAAAAGACAATCTGAGATTATAATTACTAAAAAAGATAATGAGATCATGAGAATGATCCTAACTCAACATGCTATGATTGATCAGTTAGTGAATGTAAATCTAGAGATAACCAGAAGAGAATTTAAGAATCAAGAACTAAAGTCCTAGATTAAAAGAGTGAATAATGAACTAAAAGTAGAAAAAGAAACCAATGAACTACTAAAGATAAGTGAAGAAGCATAAAGGACATTGGACAAAAATATTAGAATTTAGAAGAAACTGAAAGATAAGACTAGACTTGGATTCACTAAAGATAGCACTACTGAGAAAGGAGAGTCCTCTAACCAACCTGACAACCAATATACTACTACCCCACCGAAGAATACAAATCCAAATCACTACTAATGTGGGAAACCTGGCGTACAACCAATGTGTGCATAAGAAAAAGAGGTAAGTCACCAAACACACCAAAATTTGATGGATACTATTATAACTGCAACAAATATGGACATCAAGAATTTGAGTACAGATCATGAATTGTTAACAATACAAGGAAGCCTAAGTTTATGGGTACTAAAATAATTGCAATAAATATGGTCACAAATGTGAAGACTGCAGATCAAAAAGGAGAAATGATAAATGGGTCCCTAACTGACAGAGTTCACCAAGCAACCGATAAGGCGCATCAATACCATTGGACTACAATACAAGAATCTCTTATGCATCATGTGGTGAATATGGACATATTGCATAAAACTACATTTTATAGCATGGAAGAAACAACTGACAAGCATGGATAAATCATGGTATGGTATGCTTTCACTATCACAGGGTATGTCACCTAGCCAAAGAATGCAGGTACTAAGGTAAAGCTCCAAATGAGGATGAGACAACTAGAAAAATAGAAGTGAAAGTTGAAGAAGTGAGAAATCAAATGAACAAAACATGGAAAATTAAATCACAAGATGATGGAACATCTTTTGGAATAGTTAATGGCACCGAAGCCTCTGGATCAGGTGCACCTAACTCCATCTAATTGGTGAAAGTTATGTATAGGAATTGCAAAGTTAAAATTTAAATCTAAAATTGGTTCCTAGTATTTGTGCGGAAATCCACATAAGCATACTAAGATACTTCTGGATATATTTTGTGAAGTTGATGCTTCATGTTTAACTAGTAAAATAAATGTTATTTTGTTTTGGTAAAAGGAAGTAAAGTTTTAATTGGTATAAAGTAAGTAGTTTTTGCATTAAATGTTACTTTTATAGCTGTTGGAAACCCTAAACAAGGAAAAAAGTATAAATAGACCGTTCTGTCTACCATTTTTACCTATCATTTTTTAAGAGAACTTGAGTGAGTTACAGAGATGAATCATCTACAAGAATGCAAACAATTGAAGAGGTAATCTTGAATGAATCTATAAGAATTTGAGTATATTTGAGTGATTTATATTATTGACCTAGTTGTGTAAGCTAGACTAAGTTGTAAATAATGAAACCCTAGTTCATTTGAGCATTGTTAAATCTAGAATTAATGGATCCTAAGATTCAAAACCCATTTATAATTATTGAGAAGGTTGATCCAGTCAACCCTAAGTATAAGCTACATCTCATGAAGGCCGCACAACTAGACATGATGGAATCTCTCTCATCCATACCAGAAAGGGTTGTCTTGATAGAAGATATTCATTCTTTCATCCATTGCAAAATTGAGGAAATATGAGAAGATATGGGTAGCAGAGATTGATACATCATTTCAAAAATTGTGCGCGAACAAGAAGTTGAAGGATGACCACATTCATCTGGAGACCAAGGGTTTAACTTATGCCCTACATCTAGAAAGAGCATTCAAAACTGAGTGGATTGGGATGGTACTTAGCCGATTTCATTATCAATTTATGTGGCTTGATCAACCATTCAAGATTACGAAGGACATTCTACACATAGTGACTGGATACCCAATTGGTGATACAAATTGAGTGAACTAAAAAAATCAATATGGGACGGAAGAGGTATAAAGATATCTATTGTGGAAGATCTAGAATTGAGGTTTGCATGTAATTTTATATCTTACCAATTCTTATATTCCTCCTGAGTTGATAGTGTACCATGTGGAGTAGTAGATTTGGCATATAAGATTGTGGAGAAAGGCATGAATATTAAAATATGTGAAATTCTTTTGAAGTAGCTAGAAGATAACATGAACACCATTAGAAATGAAAATACCAACACAAATAAGTTTGGATCATTACTGGTATGCATATTATTTTATTTCTAGAACTTCTTTCCATCTGTTGGTAATGTAACATGGAGATAAGACAAGCCAATTATACATAAGATAAATGAATATATTATGATCTTAGGAGATAATCTAGACATGGTGATCAATGAGTACTTTTTAAAGTTTCAATCTAGAATGCATAAGAGATATAGAATTCCACCTTAGTTAGTGGAGAAATATGAAAAAACTATATGTTTTGAGGTTGATACCGACACTTGCATCATTAAGGAAGTTGAGCCTAGGTCTACCTGGGTACAACCAATGGGATATGAAACATATATTGATATTGTGTCATAGAAAACTGAAGCTTTATTAGCAAAACCTATTGACAAATGAGAAAAGTGTTATGGAACCTATGAGGAGGTAAAAGAGAGAAACAAACAAGGTATTTTGATGCCTAAATCTCTAAAGAAATCAAGAAAAATGACTGCTAATTTTTCAAAGAATCTTGGAGTTGATGATGAGGAAGACGTTGAAGGACCATATGATGAAAAGTATAATAAACTGCAAGTGATGAAGGAACCACCAAGCATTAGAGGTACAAGATGAAATACAAGATCTTTTGCTACAATGATAGAATAGAAGAAATCTAAGGTAGAACTACCGAGAACCAGAACCTATATCAGAGGGAAGAAGATAGTTAGGCAACCAAGGAGAAACTTGAAACTGACAGTAGAAAGTGAGACTGAGTTTGAGGATCTCAATAAATTAAAAGTTGTGGAAAACAAACCCCAAGCACTGAGGAGTATAGATGAAATGCTAGAAACATTAAAGAAGTATGCAAGAGTTGAAGGAATGAAGCATACAAAGTACAATACAAGAGTGAAGAGAACAAGGTAAAAATTGAAGATGCAATTCTTTTTACTTTATATAAATTTAGGTACACACCCCTAGAATTTGTTGATAAGTTATCTATTGAGTTATACAAAAAGATTGATGTGAGATGGAAATATGCAATGAATACTGAAAAACAAATGAGAGAGAGAGAGAGAGAGAGAGAGAGAGAGAGAGAGAGAGAGAGAGAGAGAGAGATCTCTAGTACTAAATGTACCAGAATTATCTGTACCTAAAATTGATGAAACATTGAAGAAGTATTCCAAATGATTCCTTGTAAAAGGAAGATATTTGAGGATTATGATAGGAGATTTGGAGTTAGTACTAGAAGAAATAGATGAAAAATGGATGGAAATTTTTTACATCAATGTAACCGAGTCATAAGAAGAGCAAGGAAAGGCTGGTAAAAATGATGAGATTATCAAAGAAGACCAAAGTAGGATCAATCCTATTGAGTTGCCACTTGAATGTGATGAGATTATTATTGAAGATATCACTAACAAGGATCCAGTAGACGAGATACCACAAGATGAATATGTCATGGCCACCAAAGACACGTATACAAAACCAATGGATACAAATGTTAATGCTACTACTGATACATTCATGAATCCTATTTTAGAACAAGTACAAGATTATCCTAATATTCATGTTTGTATATATGAAGTTGCTATGGATACAAAGGAGAAGGCCACTAAACCACAAAAGGAGACAAAAAAAAAACACAAGTGAAGAGCCTAAGGAAACTGAGACCACCAAAGAATAGAACACCGATATGGTTCCCTCCACCAAGAATGCATGACAGTAACAAGAGAAAGAAAATGAAATACTAAAGGAAGAAGAGGAGAAGACAAAGGAAAGACTGGAGGAAGAGAAGAAGGAAGAGAATAATTAAGAGAAGAAGGAAGAGAAGAATGAAGAGAAGAACAAAGAGAAGGAGGAGACACAAGATGAGAAAGAAAAAGACAAGCAAGAAGACAAGAATGAAGAAAGCATAGTTGGTACTACCAAAGCTACATTTGATGGATTGAAGGTGACACGTTCCCCAAAACTTTCTACTGGTGAGAGTATTATTATTGGGAATAATAAATCAAAGAAAAGGAAGGTAGTTGACCTAAGTCAACCTATCATTATACCCCAGGTCAACATCACTACACTCAAACCAAACGCATTATTTGAGTATGTAGAGTTACTAGGGCAGAAAGAAGAACAAGAAAAATTATTACAAAAGAGAAGGAAGACCACTGTACTAGAAAGTGTTAAGGATGTACCACAAGAGATTTTCCCTGATGCACATGTAGATGAAATAGATAGTCTTATTAGTCAAGTGGAAGGACTAGTGCAACAATTTAGAGAACCAAACAAAGAAACTACCGACTATATGATGAAATTTCATGAGAGGAACATGGAACTACAAATGAATGAAAACATTTTGAATAATATTACACTAGATAATGTATCACTTTATGAAGCTTGTACATATATAGAGAATAATTTATCTATTGTACTTTCATTATTTTAGAAATTTTGTTCTATTTCACAATTCATCGAGGATATCAAGAAGAAAGATGAATCTGTTGAGAAAGAGCTGACCAAGTAGCTGAAGAGTGTGACAAGAGCCTAGATCACTACAAGTATACTACTTGAGGTTGAAACATTTGATGGGAATTCCACATGAGGACAAGAAGAGAACAAGAGAAAGATGGAACTCATTGAGTTGCAAGCTATTTTGATTCCCCATATTGAGTTTATGCAAAATCATTTGAAGAAGGCCAAGGATTTGGTCAATACTCCTGATGGAAGTTCACTGGACACCATTATTGGATTGGTAGTTCATGTTTCTATACATATTGTTGTATTTCATGCCCTGGAGGAGACATGGGAGACATCTCTAGCTGATATAAAGATATGGTATAAACACATTTTTGATAAGTTGTATCAAGATGATCCTAGTAAGTAAATTTTGTTTTTGGCATATTTGTCAAAAAGGGGGATATATATTGTATAAGTACAAAGGTGGATATACATGCATACATACATAAGCGAGGAGATATAGTATAGAGAGGAAGTATTATCATAGGGGAAGTTATGAGTTATATGTTATATGTTATGCAAAATTTTGATGACTTTGAAGTTTTAAACAAAGATGCCCAACTAATGAAAACGGGGGAGATTGATACTCTTATAGAGATATTTTTTTGTCAATTAGTTTTGTCAAAGTCATATTGACTAATTAAGTCAATTGGTGAAATGAAAGGAAAGTATAAGGGCAGTCGGTAAAGTAGAAAGATTCATACCGAGTCAGTCGGTAATACACCGAGCAACGCAAAATAGTTACCAAGCCACAAAGCTTTTGAAGTATGTAACAGAGCAAGAAAAGAAAAATAATTTTTGGTAAACATGAGTCAGATCATTATTTAATACAATACCATGACAATCAAGAAGATTCTAAAGATGAAGAAGAAGTTAGTTATAAGATCTACGACTTAGAAAATTTATGATAAAGATCTATGGTGAAGATCAAACAACAAAAGTAATAGTTTTATTTCTAATAATAATGCAAGTCCCAAGGAAATGGTTACATGGTTCAATGATTAAATAGTATATTGAATCTTTTCATGAAGATGATCTGACAGACGAGAATAAAAGTAGGAAAACCTAATCAATAAGATTTAGAGGCAAAACATTGTGTATATAAAGGATGTTTTGAATGAAAAGAGTGTGAGAGAGAAGAGCAGTTAAGTTGAAGACAAGTTAAAGTGTAGAGAAACACTAAGTACAGAGAAGTTACAATAGAGAAGAGTAGTTGAATGAGTTTGATGCTACTGAGTGTAGTATGAGGTAAACAAATCATTGAGCGTACATAGTCTGACTAGCATATGTTGATGCATTTTCACAAACATTTTTGTATTAAGGTTTATTATACTAAGAGGAGTGAAAATATCATTATTGGGTAGAATCTAACATGTCTCATTTTGTAAATCCTTTAACAGGGTACATCTCTTAGATTAGAGATTCTAAAATATTTTAGCAAGGTAGACTAAATAAGTCTTATTATAGTCCTAACAAGGTAAGCTATCATAAATAGCTAACATTGTAGCTCTAACCGAGCAACCTTCTTGTTGTAGTAGTGAAGGATTGTTGGTGTAATCCCCAGTGCATATTTTTCCTCTAACAAAGGATTTTTGTGTAACCAAAAATCTTGGATTTATGAGTTATGCTTATATGTTTTAGTTCATATTATTTTCAATGTTTACTTGCAATATATTCAGTTCAGTAAATGACCAGTTTGAATGTTTAAAAGTTTTAATGGTACTGATTCACCCCTCCCCTCCAACTACCTAAATTTCCATAGTTAATCCAATACTTACTGTCACATTTGAATTCTTAAAAAAAAACTCCAAATGCGGTTAGCATATCTTTGACAAGTATGCTTGGGAATCTCTTAAGGCATTGGTTTCAAAATATTAGTAGCAATATCAAGCAAATATTTTGGCTTTGTATACAAAATTATAGGAGGTTTTCTCAAGTGTTGAGTGGGCTCAACATTAGGAACATCAACAATATTAGGGATGTATTGTGTACCTTCAACCAAAGATGATGCGTCTTGAAATTGAGAAGTGAAAGATGAAACCTCATCAACTTGAAATGTTAATGGTGTTCCTTCAACACGATACAATGGTGTTCCTAAAAATTTGGATGTACAAAATGGTTTTCCTTCAACATGATACAATTGTGTCCCTACTCCTCGGAATATAGAGAATGGTGTACCTTCAACATGATACAATAATGTTCCTATACCTTAAGATGTGGACAACGATGTGCCTTCAACATGATATGATGGTCTACCTAAACCTTGGGATGTAGAGTATGGTGTGTCTTAAACATGATAAGCTAATGTGCCTCCAACATGGGATGATGGTATCCCTTCAACTTGGGATCCCATAGATGATGTTCCCACATCTTTGTAATTCAATTATCTTGTTGCACACAAGTTTCTCATCCAATTCCTTTGTGATTCCAATTCTAGTTCTCTCTTACTTTCTATTGATTTTTCATGTTCCTCAACCAAATGCAAATCTTCTTGTATGGAATGCAATTTTTTTTGTTCACAAAGTTGTCTCATTCATTCAATTTTCTTCTCTTTCTCTACTCTATTCTCTTTGGGTGTTAGAATCTTTGCTTGTTTCCTCAACATGATGATGAATTCTACATGTGTGTATACGTAAGTTAATTTTTTTTAAAAACTTCTATTTATGTCCAATCCACCTTCCCAATTGGAATTATTCATTAAAATTTTCAAATTACTTTGAAACTCTCAAAAAATTGAGCTTTGACCCATATTCCTTCTAATCAAACTTCAATTGTAAAAAACAACCTATTACAATAAGTAAGATTATGAAATTAACAAGTGTTAGTAATAATTGAGAGGGGGGGGTGAATCCATGACCTCAAATTTATCCTTCAAACTTAACCACCAATCTATAAATCTTAGATTATTTTGTCTCTACAAGATGCATGCCATGAAATACTAATAATGATTAACTGTTTGTCGGTTTTCTTTGTCAATCCTTATTCTTCCTTGATTACCGATAAGCAGTATAACTAATTACCAAAACTCAGTAAATAAGTAGAGTATACCAATAAATCTAGAATGAATTATGTAATATACAAAATAGTAAAAAAATGAATCATACACACATAACACATGGATTTTAACATGGAAACCCTGTTAAGGGAAAAAACCACTAGGACCGGTACCCCAAATTTTTACTCTTCTAAAGTGAGCCCTGTTAGGAGCCAACCATGTTAAAGGTTACAAACACACTGTTACGTGTGACCTTGTTTGAGGATTTTATACATAGAGGTTGTCACTTAGTATCAGGCATCTAATGTTGCCATCCTTGAACCAACCTCTTTCTTATAATGTCAATAGGCATCATGCATATCCAATGCTACTTTCATGAATCAACCTTTTTGGCACTCCTTGAGATGTACCTCAATATATAGAAGACTGTTAAGTCCTGCTCAGTTAAAATACTTGATGCTTCAATGGTTAAACTGAAACATTATGACCTGTTCATATTGAAACTTAAATTGTATATTTTCAGATCTATTTAAGTACATTACCTCTCTGACCAATGTATCAATTCAATCCTTATGCTCCACACTTTCTGCTCTGTGATGTTGTGCTCACTATTCATCAGTTGTCTGTAGAATTCCTTAGCTCTCCTTCATCTTGTTTAATCAGCACTACCTGAAGTTGTTCTTCATTAGTTTCTCTTTAGCATCCTCTTTCTATTCACTCCCCTTAATCCCCTTTTTAAAATGAATTAAGCTCGTCTCTTATATAGACATAATATTCATTATTTCTTGGTTCTTGATTCTTAGCGTGATAAACAATCCAACCAATTTGATTTAAAGCATAACTCCTGATTTGTCTCATAGATATCTTCTTGCCAACTGTACAAATCAGCTTTAAATCAATTACTTATCTCCGGCTTTATCTGGATGAATAAAACAATGATAAGTATCTGTTAACTCTATCTTTAGCTTCTTGCTAGCTAGGCATTTTTGTTGTTTTCTGAATTCTCTATTCTGTCGGTCAACACTTCACTTAGTCATCGGTGATAACTGACTGTTCCTTCAGTGTGACTTCAGTTTTCATTGGGAGCTCCATCCTTGTCTTTTCTGTTGGGCAACACTGAAATTCTGTCTGTCGAGTTACTCTGTGTTTTGTTTGTCGGGCAACACTGTGACTATGCTCGTCGATAATTCTGTGTATTTCTTCATCGGGTAACACTGTGACTTTGTTCTTTTACTCTGACCGTCGGGTGCACTCTGTTAGTGTATTCAGACACATAGTGAATACTATACTTGTATGCATTACTGATTATCATATCCTTGATTCATGAGTTCTTTGAAATCTTTGGTAGTATCTCCATGACCATATAGATTATATTAAGTTGACATCAATGATAACACAATATAATACATTAACTAATTTAATGCCTTGCATGATCATCAACTTAACATCTTCAAACATTTAATTAGTTACATGTCATCAAACTCTCCCTTTGGCATTGATGGCAACATACTATATTATCATCATATACTATTTCTAATACAATATGAAATATGCAATTTCATCAAGCTTTCCTAATGTAACTATTACAAATGTCTGGTTTTCGGTAAGCTCAAGTATCTTTGATTTGATTCTTACAGGATTTCTATCTATCTTCAACCCCTTCACTGGATGGATGTAGAATCTTTCTTTCTATAATTTGATGTGTTCTCCTTTTGTGTCAAAATCTCTCCCTTTGACTGTTCTCCTTTCTTTTGATGTTTTCTATTTCACTTGTCAACAGCTCTCCCTCTGTATAATATTTCCATACAATCTCTCTCCCTAAGGATATAATCTCTCCCTATTGGAGTAATGTGATAATGGATAATCTCTCTCCCTTTACAGAAGGATGTGATAATATGATAATATGGGTAATCTCTCTCACTTTGACAACAATGCCAAACAAATATCTCACAAATATCTAACATTAATGTCAAGCAAACTTTTCTCTCCATCTATAATATATTCCTTGAATTTCCCTTATCCATTAGCAATACAACAATATGCTCTTGTTCTTGGTGATGATATATACCTATTTGTATATAGATGTAGCTTTGAAGTTCATCTTCTTTGCTTGCATCAATCACGAATGATATTTTGATAATATGTAGGCTGATGCAGCCTTCTAGTTAGCTTATTGACTAGTAGACAAGGGTCTGACCCCTAGTCTCTTTCTCAAGTACTCAAATGCATCCTTGGGTAGTGGCTTGGTGAAGATATTGGCCAATTGTTCCTTTGATTACACATACTCAAGTATCACCTCCTTTTCCTGAACTTGTTCTCTCAAATAATGATACTTGATAGCAATATGCTTTGTTTTAGCATGCATGACTGGATTTTTGGAAATGTTAATTTCACTTGTATTATCATAATAGATAATTACTGGTTCTAAAATTTGTATATGCATACCTTCTAGTAATTGTTTGATCCATGCAATATTTTAGAAGTTTGCAGCAACAACAACATACTCTGCTTTCATACTAGATTATAAGATGCATCCTTGTTTCTTACTAATCCATGTGACAAGTCTGTCACCCATGAAGAATGTTCCTCTAGTTCTTCTCTTCCAGTCATCAATATTTCCAGCCCAATTAGTGTTGGTAAAGACCTGAAGTTCAAATTTGCCTTCTCTTCTGTACCATAAGACATATTCCTCGGTATTCTTCAGATATCTTAGGATTCTTTTCACAGTATTCATATGTGACTCTCTCAGATTAGCAGAAAATATAGCAACTATTCCTACTGCATGTGCAATATCTAGTCTAGTATGTACAACATACATGAGTTTTCCAATCATTGATTTGTATAAAGTTTGATTTACCTTTGATGTCTTGTCTTCCTTTGTCAGTTTGCATCCAGTTGCCATCGGTGTTCCAACTAGTTTGGATTCTTCCATCTTGAATATTTTTAGTACTTCTTTGATGTACTTGGATTGTGTAATGAAAATACCTTTTCCTTGTTGCATGATCTGCAGACCAAGAAAGAACTTGATCTCTCCAAACATATACATCTCAAATTCTTTGCTCATCTCATTTGCAAATGATTTTCATAGCATATAATTGCCTCCAAATATGATGTCATCAACAAATATCTTAGCAATCAAAGTGTTAGAATCAGTATCTTCCTTCAAGTAAAGAATACTATTTTCACTGGTCCTTACAAATCCAATACTTATAAGATAGGAATGAATTCTTTCATACCAGGCTCAGGGTGCTTATTTCAATCTATATAGGGCTTTGTGAAGTCTACATACCATGTCCCTTTTTTCTGGATCAACAAACCCTTCTAGTTGTTCAATGTATACCTCTTCTTCAAGTATTCCATTCAGGAATGCAGACTTGACATCTATTTAATATACCTTGAATCCTTTATATGTAGCATAAGAAAGTAATATTCTTACTCCTTATAGCCTAGTGAACCGCCTCACAATAGGTGTATAATAATCATGCTCAAGGCCTTTGTTAGGAATGGTTCATTCAATCTAAGGACTAATTTTCTCATTATGAGGTGCATTTAACTTGTCAACCCAGGGATGTATACTTGAAATGGTTGGCATGATATGTGCACTAGGTTCCTTAATGAGTCATTCTGCTTATGTTGTAGGAAAGTAAAAATGCATAAAAGAAACCTACACTAGCGCTGCAGGAAAAGAATACATTTATCTTCTTACTGGAATGAATGCTATAAATTGCAACTCTACTGAAACCTATGATTTCAACCTAAAACATCCATTATAACTATTCTTGCAGATGCTGCAGGAACACT
>MU228010.1:3321926-3335677 GCA_018584345.1 Thuja plicata
TTGAACTATCAGCAAGTTGTAACACTATGGCTATTGTTCTTAAGCCTTCTATGCTTAGCTTATGCATTGTATCTTTAGTCATAACATTTATTGCTGCTCCCAAATCAACTAGAGCATTTTTCACAGTTTGTCCATTTATTATTAGGTCGACTACTGGACTACCAGGATTTGAATACTTGGATATTGCCACCTTTCCTAACATGATATCTACTAATTGACCTACAACATGTACTGTCTGAGGGTCTTTCTTCTTCCGCCCTGGCTTCTTAAGGCATACTTCCTTAATAGCCTTTCCATAAATAGGTATATCTTTGATAGCTTGGAACAGTGGGATTTGAATATTCATATTTTTCAGCTGCTCAATAATATCAAATGTTTCTTCCTCTTGGGGTATAGGTTTTTCTTTATTTAGCCTCTGTGGAAAGGGTGGATTTGAAGTTTAGATAGTAGTTCTGCTGGGTATATCATTAGGCTGACTGGCATTTGGCAATGTGGCTTCTGGAAGCAGTGCTGCAGGAGTGTCTGTAACTTCCATAATTATAGGATATTTAGGTGTGGGTAGGGTGGTACCAGACCTCAAATGAATATCAACTATTTCTACTAAATAAGTAGGGCACTACTAAGTGTCAGTAGTGTACGCTTGTTGTTGCTGCTGTTTATTGTTTGGATTTGGCTGTGGTTGAGCAGGCAATTGGGTTGGCTTTGGATTAGCATTAGTTTCTATAGGAGGTGGCATTATTGCAGGTGGTTGCACTAGAGGTGGTAATTTTGGACTGCCAGAATTTTGGTTAGGCCACTTTGGAGGCCCCCTCCATTGGTTATTTTGCTGTCAATTTCCTTGCGGTGGTTGCCATTGATTTTGCTGATTTGACCATTGATTATTTTGCTGGTTTTGCTATTGGTTGTTTTGCTGATTAGGCCACTGATTATTTTTTTGGTTTTTCCATTGGGTATTTTTCTGGTTAGGCCATTAGGTATTTTTCTATTTAGGCCATTGGGTATTTTGTTGGTTTTGCCACTGAGGTTGAGAGTACTGAAAAGTGTTCTGATAATTTTGGTTTTGCCAATGATTATTGTTAAAATTTGAAAACTGTAGAGGATCTTGTGGCATACCTTGTTGTGAAGCCCATGGTCAACGTTGACCAAAAAAGAACACTTGATCATTGTCTCCTTCTATCTTCATGTAGTCAGTTGGCAAATGTTAGTTTTTCAGATTGGCTACCAGCTTACATCCGCAGTCTTGTTTCTATTTGTGGCAGTGTGGACAGTACTCTGCCAATTATGATTCAGCTTCTGCATGCTTCTTCTTGGCAGTCATTGTGTCAAGATGTGTAGCTACATCATTTATAATATCTTGCTTGAAATTCACAAGTAAATTAGATATCTCTAGCTTTGAAATGCCTGAGCCAATCCCTTTTGTGACTATGGACCAATATCCTTTGCCTTTCTTCACAGTTGACCTTGAGTAGTTTTGACAGATTTTCTTGAGGTCGTCCCAAGAGGATTGGGATATGTCCACACCAGCCATCAAGTCTAATGCCTCTAGACAGTTGTCATTTACCCCTCTTAAGAAGACTAATTTCTGTGAATCCTCTGCCAGTACATGCTAGGGATTCTTCTGCATTAGGTACAAAAAATGTGAAACATAGTCCTCCAATGTTTTGTCTTCCTTTTGAGACATCCTAAAGATGTCATCTCCTTTTGGGTCACTGCCTTTGCAATAATCTTTATATTTTTGTAGAAACAACATCTGCATCTCATCCCAGGTACCTACTGCATTGGCTCCTAAGCCCATGAACCATCGTAATGCTAACTCTTTCAGTATTGCAGGAAACAACTTGAGCTTATGAGCATTAGTATTATAGTTGAAACTTTGACACAGTATATCAAACTCAAACAAGAAAGTGTCAGGATCCTCAGTTATAAGTCCATAAAACTTTAGAAGAGCAGTTGTGGGTATATTCTTGAGATTAGCATTATTTATAAGGCTTGGGAGAGGAAATGGGAAAGTATGAGGTGCCATTACTGGAGGTATTTGATTATGGGGTTGCTGTTGGAAAGGAGCATTGGCTACTAGATTGTTAACATTAGGTGGATTTGGGCCAGAATTATCTAGAAAGCTGGCCAAGATTTCTACAAAAGGTCAGAAGCCACTTACATCAAATGGTTTTACTCTAGAGGAAGATGCTGCAAGAAAGTCGGGGCTTGCATCCTCAAAGGGTAACTCAACTTCTTCAACTTCCTTGTTCAAATTAGCAAGCTCTGCTGGGAGAAATCTGCCATATTCATCTTGTCGCCTTTCTCTTTGATGCATGCAATTTAATTCTTCATGCTTGTGAAGCAATTTTTAGAGAGAAAAATCTAAAAACTAATCTAGGAATGAATAAATGACTCGAAAATTTTCCTAGCTTGACACCATCCCCGGCAGTGGCGCCAAAAATGAACCGCCTCACAATAGGTGTATAATAATCATGCTCAAGGCCTTTCTTAGGAATGGTTCATTCAATCTAAGGAATAATTTTCTTGTTATGAGGTGCATTTAACTTGTCAACCCAGGGATGTATACTTGAAATGGTCGGCATGATATGTGCACTAGGTTCCTTAAGGAGTCATTCTGTTTATGTTGCAGGAAGGTAAAAATGCATAAAAGAAACCTACACTAGTGTTGCAGGAAAAGAATACATTTATCTTCTTACTAGAATGAATGCAATAAATTAGAACTCTACTAAAACCTATGATTTCAACCTAAAACATCCATTATAACTATTCTTGCAGATGCTGCAGGAACACTTACAAGTTGCGATGCTGCAGGAAGAAATTGTAACTTCTATCTGAAATACTAGAAATGCTGGAAATGCTGGAAATAAAATCTATTCTATTCTAACCTATTCCACCTCCCAAGTGGGCCCCCTTGGTTGGTTTCTACTAAACTATGAACACAGAATGTAAACCAAGAACTATTTCATTGCATTTCAAAAACTCATTATAGAGAAACAATATGTGGAACTTGAAATAGATTGTTGTATATCAATTTTCTTCTACAAACTTCTGTCTCTATTTTGTTCTATCTTTTTTCAAAATATCGGTCCAATCCCTATATAGAGGATCAAACATTTATTACAAAAATAGAAAAGAAACTATCTTGTTGAAAACATGCCAGAGAAGATGGAAAGGCAACAGCCCGCGACGTGGGTAGTAAAGCTCGGGTGACCAATTCAATGCAAATGAAGTGTAGAGGAAATATAGGTACACTACATCCCCACATCCTATAATAATGGCTCCATTGTAGCAGCCCTATTTCTTGGTGCTGTAATGATCACTCTGCCATAGCCGGTCGTCAACAGTCCTCCTTGAATGTTGTCGACCACTCTCCAACCACTTTCTCTCCTGTCAAGTTAGTTATGGTACGGAAATATTCATGCAACAAGCTTAATCAAATTAAATATCTAGATATTAAAACATAGATTCTTATGGTTTTATGAAATACTGCACTATATGTATAATATTAGCAAAATATGTCACAAACATCTACCCATGGTTCATCAGTTCTTTCTGGACTTTATCACAATTTTTTGACTGGTTAGACTCTCAAATGTTTTGACAAAAACTAGAACAGAGTATTAAAATTATACAAAACAAGGGCAATAATTTAGCCTTATCACCTAGCAATGGGTGCAAAGGTCTCTCCATAGTCAATTCCTTCTTCTTGTGCATACCCCTTGCAGACTAGTCTTGATTTATTCCTTGTGACTTCTCCATTCTCATTCAACTTATTCTTGAATATCTATTTTGTACTGATGACATTCTTGTCATCTGGCCTTGGTAAAAGTGTCCATGTATTTTTTTTCTCTATCTGTTTAATCTCCTCATTCATAGCACTAATCCATTCATCATTATCTAGTCCAACATTGATAGATTTGGGCTCATAATCACAAATAAGACATCTTTTATTTAGAGACTTACTTCTAGTTCTCATACCAGCCTTTATATCTCCTATAATCTAGTCCTCTGGATGGTTCTTTTTGACATATCTTGCAAGTACAGGTATAGCTCTTTGTCTATCAGCTTGATCATCATTTTGTTCTTCATTATGTTCTTCATCAATTTGTGCATCATCTTGAGCAATATTCTGATCGTCGGTATTTACAGCCTGATGCTTGGGTGCAATGATCTATTGCTCATGAGCTCTACATTGTTGGTAGAGTAGAGTTTCAGTTTCCTCATTGTAAGTGAACTTATTATAGTCCTCTAGTTCTTTAGTGCTTTCTTGTTCATTCTTCTCTGCAAATTCATCTATCTTTACATTTTCACTCTCAATAATTTTGTTAGAGGCTCTGTTTAGACATTTATAAGCCTTGCTCTTGGTAGAATATCCTATAAAAATTCCTTCATCACTCTTGGAGTCAAGTTTTCCATTTCTATCATCTTTTAAGATATAACATTGACTGCCAAAAATTTTGAAATAACTTACACTGGGTGTGTATCCATACCATAGCTCATAAGGTGTCTTTTTGGTGTCTTTCTTCAATTGTACTCTGTTCAATGTGTAAATAGCAGTACTGACAGCTTCCCTCTAGAATATTTGGGTGATGTCTTTCTCTATCATCAGTGTCCTTGCACAATCAACTATGGATCTATTCCTTCTTTCAACAATTCCATCATGTTGTGGTGTTCTCAGTGTAGAGACCTGTCTTTTGAATCCATGCTCATTACAAAAGTTAGTGAATTCATCTGAAATAAATTCCCCTCCTCTATTTGACCTTAATCATTTTAGCTCCTTACCACTTTTCTTCTCAACCATTGATTTGTACCATTTAAACATCTTGAATGCTTCTGATTTATCTTTTAGAAACATGACTGTCATCATTCTAGAGTAATCATCAACAAAGAGAATAAAATATTCATCTCCATAATAACTCTTTGTCCTCATAGGTCCACATAAATTAGTATGGACTAATTCTAGAATTGCATCAGATGTGTTGGTTTTTGTTTTAAAACTAGACTTTGTCATTTTACCTTTTTGACAATTCTTACACATGATATTGTCGGGCTTGGTCATTGTCAGTAAGCCTTTGACATTTCTTTTTTTGCTAATCTTTATCATGTTGTCAAAGTTCACATGACACAATATTTTGTGCCATAACCATATGTCTTCATTTGTAGAAATCAAACAAGTGGAGTCAGTATCATTCAGATAGAATAAGTTACCTTTTGTCTGCTCTCCAGTACCAATCAGATTTCCAGATTTATTGAAGATCTTTGCCTTCTTACTTTCAAATGCCACTTTGTGACCTGAATTATTCAACTGAGAAACACTCAATAGATTATAATTCAATCCATTTACCCAATAATAATTTTCACATTTTATCTGGTTATTCAACATTATTGTTCCTCTACCTTCAACTGGATAAGGTGTGTCATTACCCATTCTTACTAAACCACCTTTATAGTATTCAAAAGTCTCAAAATTTTTCTTATCACCGGTCATATGGTGAGTGCAGCCACTATCTATGATCCAAACATCATTTTTGCTAATTTTAGATATGAGAGTTGTTTCTACATACATTTCTTCATCATCATTTGAATCATCCTTTACAGCCACAAACACCATCTCAATTTCTTCATCAAATTCGGTGTCAGTATCATCATCCTTGCATTTTTCTAGGTAATTTGCCTTTTTTCCTTTGTCCTTATAGTCTTAGGTATATCTTCTTTTTGATTGTCGGTAGCTTCTGTAATCACCTCTGTCAAACTTATTTTCAAATGATCTATCATTACTTCTGTCATCTTTTGTTCTGTTAGTACATCTTGCAGCAAAGTGTCCAATCTCTTTGCAATTAAAAAAAACAAGTGGTAATTTACCTTTGTATTTACCTTTTCCTCTCTGCATTCTTATGGCCATAAGTGCTTCAATTTCATCAAGATCATCTTCTTCACTTTCACTATCACTATCTTTTCTCATAGTGTTTTTATGACTTGATTTACTTATTCTCATAGAAGTTTTGAATATAGACTCTATGTTTGGTAAGACACTATTCTCAAAGTTATTCATCTCAAATGAAATCAGTCTTCCAATTAAACTGTCTAGAGTAACATTTCTATTTGCTACTACTCTCATTTCTTGAATGAAAGATACTCTAATAGCATAAGTAGGCAGTAAGGTTCTTAGAATTTTACTTACCACTGTATCTTCTTCTAGTACACCTCCAACTCCTCAGATAGCATTGACTACCTCTTTTATTCTTGTGTTGTACTAAGTGATGTTTTCACCTTCTTTCATTTTGAGATCATCAAACTTTCCTCTAAGGCTTTCTGCCTTGGCTCTCAAAACATTTTTGTCACCACCATGTACAAGCTTCAATTTGTCCCACATTTTCTTTGCACTTTTGCATTCTTTAACATCTTCAAATTCATCATCGGAGAGTGAGGAAGCAAGCTCTATCATCATGTCATTGTGTTCATGCTTCTCTCTCATTTTTTCAATTGTTGGTGCTCCTGTGGGCAACACATATTCAGTTTCTAGGAATTGAGTAACATCATTACCAATACCTGATAAGTGGAGTCCTATCCTTCTTTTCCATGAAGAAAAATTATATTTGTTCAACTTGGGCACATCTCATCTGTTCATCTTGTGATCTTTGGCTTAGGTCTTGAAACCTTCCTTCTAAGCACACAAGCTCTGATACCAATTGTTAGTTATAACTGAGAGGGGGGGTGAATCGGTGGCCTCAAATTTATCCTTCAAACTTAACCACAAATCTTTAAATCTCAGATTATTATGTCCCTAAAAGATGCATGCCATGAAATGCTAATAATGATTAACTGTCTATCATTTTTCTTTGTCAATTCTTATTCTTTCTTGATTATCGGCCGATAAGAAGTATAACTATTTACCAAAACTCAGTAAATAAGCAGAGTATACCGATAAATCTAGAAAGAATTATGTAAGATACAAAATAGTAAAGAAATGAATCATACACACATAACACATGGATTTTAATGTAGAAAGCCTATTAAGGGAAAAAACCACTGGGACCGGTACCCCAAATTTTCACTCTTCTGAAGTGAGTCCTGTTAGGAGCCAACCTTGTTAAAGGTTACAAACAGACTATTAGGTGTGACCTTGTTAGAGGATTTTATACATAGAGGTTGTCACTTAGTATCAGGCATCTAATGTTGCCATCCTTGAATGAGCCTCTTTCTTAGACTTTCAATAGGCATCAGGCATATCCAATGCTACTTTCATGAATCAACCTTTTTGGCACTCCTTGAGATGTACCTCAATATATAGAAGATTGTTAATTTTTTCTCGGTTAAGAGACTTGATTCTTCAATGGTTAAACTAAAACATTATGACCTGTTCATATTGTAACTTAAATTATAGATTTTCAAATCTATTTAAGTACATTACCTCTCTAACCAATGTATCAATTCAATCCTTGTGCTCCACACTTTCTGCTCTGTGATGTTGTGCTCACTATTCATCGGTTGTCTGCAGAATTCCTTAGCTCTCCTTCAGCTTGTTTGATCACCACTGCCTGAATTTGTTCTTCATTAGTTTCTCTTTAGCATCCTCTTTCTATTCAATTCCCTTAATCCCCTTTTTAAAATGAATTAAGCTCGTCTCTTATATAGACATAATATTCATTGGTTCTTAGTTCTTGATTCTTGGCATGGAAAACAATCCAGCCAGTTTGATTTAAAGAATAACTCCTAATTTGTCTCATAGATATCTTCTTGCCAACTGTACAAATCAGCTTTAAATCAATTACTTGTCTCCGGCTTTATCTGGATGAATTAAACAATGATAAGTATCTGTTAACTCTATCTTTAGCTTCTTGCTAGCTAGGCATTTTGTCATTTTCTGAATTCTCTATTCTGTCAGTCAATACTTTAGTTATTCATCAGTGATAACTGATTGTTCCATCGGTGTGACTTTAGTTGTCATTGGGATCTCCGTCCTTGTCTTTTTCATTAGGAAACACTAAAATTCTGTCCGTCGGGTTACTCTGTGTTTTGTTTTTCGGGCAACTCTATAACTATGCTCGTCAGTAATTCTGTGTTTTCTTCATTGAGTAACACTGTGACTTTGTTCTTTTACTCTGACCGTCGGGTGCACTCCGTCAGTGTATTCAGTCACTTAGTGAATACTAAACTTGTATGCATTACTGATTAGCATATCCTTGATTCATGAGTTCTTCAAAGTCTTTGGTAGTATCTCCATGACCATACAGATTATATTAAGTTGACATCAATGACAATACAGTACATTAACTGATTTAATGCCTTGCATGATCATCAACTTAACATCTTCAAACATTTAATCAGTTACATGTCATCAACAAGTCCATATTATATAAATTAGAAACAAAAAGAAAACTTACCTCAAATGATTAATTTTTCTACAGAGACATTGAATTTCACACTTCTATGTTGATTTTTGAAGAAAAAGGCATAGACAATTTGTTAGAATGTGCTTTTTTGTGACATCCAACACCATGAAAATCATATGTTTGTAAGATAATACAAAGAAACCAAAAAAAATTCATAAAAAGTGGGCCTAAGTCATGAGTTCCTTGCCTTTTTTATTATTTTTAATATTTTACACACACAGAGAGAGAGAGAGAGGGTCATAGGAAACATTAATGTGTCTTAGTTAATATTTCTTAAGACCCCTTAAAAACCTTTATGACCCCTAAGATGTAGAGAGAGAGGGTTCATAAAAGGGTCATAAGGGATCCTAGGACATATTAATGTGCCCTACAACCCCTTGGGACCTCTTTCTACATCTTAGGGGTCCTAAGGATTGTAAAGGAGTCCTATGACACATTAATTTATACTAGGACCCCTTAGGATCCCCTAACATACACTAATGTATGGTAAGGGGTCCTAAGGGAACTTAAAAACCCTTCAGGACACCTTACCATACATCTTAGGGGTCCTAAATGGTCATAAGGGGTCCTAGAACATATGACCCCTTAAGACCCCTTACAATTGAGTCCTAGAACCCCTTAAGACCCATTACAAACCCTTACCATACACTTTTGTGTGTTATTTGTGTACCTATTGTCTGCAACACAACACTTCAATAAGTCATTATATTAGTGAAAAGACAGAGTAAGAAAGCAAATCAATCACTAAAATTGACCTATTTCTTCCTATCTAAAAGGAGTGTGAATAATGCTATAATTTCCCTCAGATTATGCATTTATCAATGACATATACAACTTAGAATGGAAGATTTAAATGAAATTATTCTAAATGCTCAAGAAATGTTCATTTTAAGCTATAAAATGAAAGATTATAACAATGCAAATGAAGAAAGAGCTAAAATGTATAAAGACTTCTAATAATACTTGCAACATAAGTTTACTTCTAAAATTAGGGGGCCATTAAGCTTAAAATTCATTCTATTTATAGAATAATTTTGTGAATGAGAGGTTAGGATTGAAAGTGGAAGAGAGGTGAAGATTGAATCTTTGGTGATCCATGTGAGGTGATCCAAGTGATTTAACTCCCATTGGTTAGGGATTTGACTTTCCCTTTTTGCAAATGGAAATATAATTTAGGATTTATTTAATTCTTTTATTAATTACTTTAGCCATGTTTTTGAATTGTTTTGTTTGAATTGAATTGTTTTGATTTAATTGGCTAAGGCAATTAATTTAGTTTAGTGATTAAATCACTTAGGAGATTAAATTTGATTTAAATTAATTATGCCAATAAATTGAAGAATTATCTTGACATAATTAGGGGTATGATCAAACTTAGGGTAAATAGGGTCTAAGGTTAGAGCAGACCAAATTAGGGTGGTTACATTTGCCCCTCTTTGAATAGATGTCCGAGCAGCACATTGATTCAAAGAAATTTTTGATGTGGACTTCAGAAAGCTTGAGAATTTTGCACTTGATCAAATGAAATGTCTAATGAGATCAGTCTCGCACTTGATTGAACTAAACCAATAGAATTGAATTTGAACTTGATCGAACAAAGGTCAATAAGCAAAGATCTTAAAGATAACAATTCTGAACTTGGTTGTCATCCAAGAATTGATAATACCAAATTTGAACTTGATCAAACAAAGGTTAGTACAAAGTTGCCAGGAGTTTAATAAGAATCTGAGAAAAATTAGACATAAGATATCCATCTTGTGATGACCGAAGCCTTTAATCCAACAGTCCTGACTTAGTCAAGGAACTATCATGCCTTTATTTTTTTGATAACAAAGTCATTTTAATGTTGTTTCAAGAAAGAATTTGATTGATTTAAGTGTGATCATGCCCCCTCAGGAATGAAATTGAAGGAAAAAGAATAAATCCCTCTGTAGAATGATGTATCACTTGAATTGATCGACTGAATATAGAAAGAATCAATTTAGAAGAAGTGGAGAAACAAAGGTGTGTTAAGATAAAAACACAATTTTACCAAGTTAATCATGTTAAAATGTGAGTTCTGTAAAATGATGTCAGACCAAAATTTTGATGAATAATGTGCAATTTGAAGATATAGAACCCGGAAAGCTGATTGCGTAAAGCCTGCGAATCATTTTCGGACCATATGGAGTAATTATACATTTTTAATAATTGTCGTAAAATTTTTACTGTGTTGTGTAGAACATCAACTATGCATTTGATTTCATCCCCGATTGATTAGAAAGAGAAAAAAATGAGTTTCAGTAGTCTGGGAGGAGTTCTAGAGCTCCTAAATAACTCAAAAATTTAAATATATATCTCAAAATTCACTTTTTACCCATTCATTTTCACTTTTATCCCTAGTAATTCAGATAGCTCTATAGAGAAGATGGTTTTCCCCATGGAGAAGCATCATTTTGAGCTCAGCCAATGACATCAATGACCAGATGACTACTAACCTTCGGTAAGTACTCAAAAACCTGCCTTTTCAAGTTTTCAAATTCCAGTTTTATGCTTTTTGGTAGTAGTTATAGAAAATTTATTTTGAGTCATTTCTCGCTTTTAGGGTTGCACCTGATCAATCTTGAGTCACACCTTGTGCTCACAAAATTCCCATGTTAAATCCTATCTTTTCAGGATCACACCTTGTTTTGTGTTTTTCATCTCTTTTAGTAGTTTTTAGATAGGATTTTGAAGATTTTGCATCCTGTTGGAACAGGGTCGCACACCGCATCTCGTGTCGCATCCTGTAAAAATAGGATCACTTCCTAGATGCCCCATTGCATCCTAGGAATCATGGATCGCATCCCATAAAAGGGATCGCACCCTATAGGAACATAGTCATTTCTATTTTTGGACTTAGCTTTCTTCCCAATTTGACTTTTTTTCTCTGTTTGATGACCAAAAACACTTAGTTGGTTATGTTTCTACTTAGTTTCCTTAGATAGAGTACTGATTTGGACTTTTCTTCAATTGCTATCTTTTTAACAGGTTCTTTTAGGTTGTATCATTCTGAGGACCGTACCTTGGTCATGTCCTTGTGTTGTCTAGATCTTTGACCGGGGAAGAGGTAGAGTTAATCGCTCATATAGGATTACTATCTTTGAGAGATATACCCAAAATCAAGGTAAAACAAGGGTTATTGACTACTCTAGCTGAGAGGTTGCATTCTGAGCACAACACCTTCCATCTCCTGACTGGTAAGATGACCGCCACACCAGAGGATGTGTGGTGCATTCTTAGAGTTCTTGTGATGGGTCAAGAGGTGTAGTTAGATTAGACTTCTATTATAACTATTGCCACGACGTGATATTTCTTCATAGATGATACTATTTCTTGTCATTACCTCATGTGGTATTATATGTGCGATCACTACGATCATCTTCTAGTATAATTGGCTAGATTTATTGGAGGCATCCTTATGCCTGACCGAGGATAGCACAGGTTTATGGTGGGTTGGGTAGACATGTTGGTGTTGGAAAGATTGTTTGGAAAGCTACAATGGGAACAATTATTGTTTTGTCATTGATGTCAAACCTTAACTGGTGAGACTATTGCTATCTATTTGAGTACCATATCTATTGATGTGAATAAAAGGATAACAAGAAGACCGAGGAAAATGGTTGAGTAATGGGTAAACACAAGGGTACTTGATCATTTGGCACATTGGCTAAGTGATATGTTGTTTATCTTTCATTGAAAGTTCACTGAGAAGTTGATGCCGAGCAATGTGAAGTTGATGTCGAGAAATGTGAAGTTGATGTCAAGTAAAGTGAAGTACATGCCGAGCGAAGCCAGTGATGGCCAGGCACCAGTGAAATGCTGAGGAATATAGAGGCAACCGAGCGGAAGAACACAATGTTGGCCGAGCGCCAGTATTTTGATTAATGATGAGATTTAAGATCTCTGGCTAACTTAGTTGATTTTATTGGGATATGTAAAGTTAATTAAAGATTGATCCACGTTATTTAATGCATGGGTAACCGCAATTAATGCATGGACTCAAGATTTAATTAAAGACTACTTTGGAGAAGTAAATGGCAATGTAATGGTGGAATGATCCATTGGATCTAACCTAACCTAAGATCTACGATCTTGATTAAGTGGAAAATATTTATCTGACCTAGATGAAGAGGTATAAGATAACCTCAAGGGGTTATTCATGAAGAGAGGTGTGTATGCAATGTATGCAAGAGGATTGCATAGTTAATTTACTAATTGGCATGATCTAGCAAAGAAGGCTGAATAGAGAAGCAAAGATAGAGATTGCTTGACAGATTTCCAAGGAGATCTAGAGTTTGAGATGAGAATGGAGGCCACCTAGTAAATTAGCATAAAAGCTAAAATCGTATTTGGATTTGCAAAGTAAGTTGTATGAGTCAGATCAAACTTGTTGATTACTTTCTAACCATTGTATCAGTTAAAATCATTTAACAAGGTTGACCTAATAGTCATTATATAAATCCTTTGATCAAGGTGACATTCAGATTGGAATGTTCTAAGTCCTCTAACAAGGCCACTCCTGACATGGTGATTAAATCCTTTAACTAGGTCACATTTAGCAATGTGTTTTGTAACCTTTAACAAGGTTGGCTCCTAACAAAGCTCACTTCAAAAGAGTGAAAACTTGGTCGCATGTTACTGGTGGTTTTTCTCATATTGAGTTTCCATGTTAAATCATGGTGTCAAAATGTGTGAATGTTTGTGTTATGTTTTACTGTTAATTTTTTCCAAGCTTATTTCATTGGTACAGTAAACTGCATACTTTTATATTATTGTTGCCGAGTAGATCTGAATTGTTCAAATTGGTATAAAGTTTCAAATGGGCACATCTGGACCTGAGGATAACTGATTCACCCNCCCCCCCCCCCCTCAGTTATTCTAAATTCATTCTAACAATTGGTATCAAAGCTTAGTTCTCTTGAAAAAAATTTGAAGGTACTTGGAGCAAAAGATCAAGATGTATAAAAGGGAGGTACCGAAGTTGAACAAGGACAACTTTCCTGCATGGTAAAGTTTGATGAAAGTTCACTTGGCTGGTGTTGGTGATTCTGCTAAATGTCATGTTGATCAAGAATATGTAGCCCCTACAGGAGTTCTCAATGCTGCACAGTTAAGAGAAAAGCAAGAACATAATCAAGCAATGTTGGAGATTGCATCATCCCTAAACTATCATGAGTTTGAAGACATAAAGGACTGTACAAGTGAAAAATAAAATGTGGGATGCCCTTGAAACCATCTATGGAGGTGACACAAATGTGCTAAGAGCCAAATCTAAAAGCTTGAGAGGTAAGTTTGATGAAATGAAAATGCAAGAAGGAGAAAATATAGTTCAATATT
>MU228010.1:3338885-3358584 GCA_018584345.1 Thuja plicata
ATGCCAAGCATTTGCAAAGGAGATGCAAACTGAATTTGAGATGTCTATGTTTGGTGAGATAAAAAATTTTGTTGGTTTACAAATATATCAGATGAAGAATGGTATCTATATTACTCAATCAAAATATGTCAAAGAGATACTAAAAACTTTTGGAATGGAAGATTCAAAACCAATGAGTACACCCATGGCTACTAGACAGAAGTTAACCAAAAATGATGAGACAAAAGAAGTAAATCAAACACTACATAGATCAATGATTGGAAAGCTCCAATATGTTGTACAGAGTAGACCTTATATTGCATTGGTTGTTGGAATTATTGCTAGATTTTCTATCAATCCCAAGGAAACTCATATAATGGCAGTAAAAAGGATTCTGAGATATTTGAAAGGAATAGATGAATATGGTTTGTATTACAAAAGGAATGATAAATTTGAACTCAAAGTGTATACTAATTTTGATTGGGCTGGAAATGTTGATGATAGAAAAATCACCATAGGAGGAGAATTTATTTTGGGAAAAAGATTAGTTTCATGGAAAAGAAAGAAACATAACTGCACCTCACAGTCTATAGCTGAAGCCGAGTATGTGGCAGCAGTAGTTAATTGTTCTAATATTGTGTGATTAAAGATACTACTAAAAGGAATGAAAGAAGAGATCACAGAACTAGTTGTCATATATTGTGATAATATGAGTGCCATTAATATTTCTAAGAACCCTGTAATGCACTCTAAGATAAAGCATATAGCTATCAAGTATCATTACTTGAGGGAGCTAGTTCAGAATAAGGAAGTGAGATTGGAGTATGTGAACACTAAGGAACAATTAGTAGACATATTTACAAAGGCACCACCAAAGGATTCTCATGAGTATCTGCAAGGTAAATTAGGGGTGATTCCCCTAACTGAGGCTAATTAGTTTAGAATGGTACTGTTGCATCAAATATTATATTCATAATATTTTTCACATTGATGCACATGCAGTCACACTTTAGGATGCTGCCTAAAGTTGTGAAAGACATTCAAGGAAAGAAAAAGAAAATTAGTCATAAGCAAGATGACAGGAACAACATGATACAGAGTTTAGAATAGAAAAATATGCATGATGAAGATGTCAACATCTTTGGCATTTTTGTCAAAGAGGGAGAAATATGCTGAGAAAGATAGAGGGAGAAGTTTACTGAAAAAGAGGTTGATGAACAGAAATAGAAAAACATCAGTGTGATCACAGAAATAGAGGGAGAAAAGTTCAAGATGAGAATTAGAATGAAGCTAAAGACATTAATGAAGATTTTTTCATATCAAGGAACACAGGTAGACTTTTTGGATTGTATGGTAACTATGGTTGAAAATTATTGTTTTATTGTTTAGTGTTGCCATCAATGCCAAAGAGGGAGATTGTTGGAAAGATTGTTTGGAAAGCTACAATGGGAACAATTGTTATTTTTTCATTGATGTTAAACCTTAACTGGTGAGACTATTGCTATCTGTTTGAGTACCATATCTATTGATGTGAAGAAAAGGATAACAAGAAGACAGAGGAAAATGGTTGAGTTATGGGTAAACACAAGGGTACTTGATCATTTGGCACATTGGCAAAGTGATATGTTGTTTATCTTTCATTGACAGTTCACTGAGAAGTTGATGTCGAACAATGCGAATTTGATGCCAAGAAATGCAAATTTGATGCCGAGAAAAGTGAAGTTGATGCTGAGTGAAGCCAGTGATGGCCGAGCACTAGTGAAATGCCGAGGAATATAGAGGTGACCGAGCAGAAGAATATAGTGTTGGCCAAGCGCTAGTATTTTGATTAATGATGAGATTTAAGATCTTTGTCTGACTTAGTTGATTTTATTGGGATATGTAAATTTAATTAAAGATTGATCCACATTATTTAATGCATGGGTAACCACAATTAATGCATGGACTCAAGATTTAATTAAAGACTAATTTGGAGAAGTAAATGGTAATGTAATGATGGAATGATCTGTTGGATCTGACCTAACCGAAGATCTATGATCTTGATTAAGCGGCAAAGATTTATCTAACCTAGATGAAGAGGTATAAGATAACCTCAAGGGGTTATTCATAAAGAGAGGTGTGTATGCAGTGTATGAAAGAGGATTGCATAGTTAATTTATTGATTGTCATGATATAGCAAAGAAGGTTGGACAAAGAAGAAGAGAGAGAGATTGTTTGACAGATTTCCAAGTAGATCTAGAGTTTGAGATGAGAATGGAGGCCACCCAGTAAATTATCATAAAAGTTGAAATTGGATCTGGATTTGCAAAGTAAGTTTTATGAATCAAATCAAACCCGCTGATTACTTTCTAACCATTGTATCAGTTAAAATCCTTTAACAAGGTTGACCTAACATTCATTGTATAAATCCTTTGATCAAGGTGACATTAAAATTGGAATGTTCTAAGTCCTCTAACAAGACCACTCTTGAAAGGGTGATTAAATCCTTTAACCAGGTCACATTTAGCAATGTGTTTTGTAACCTTTAATAGGGTTGGCTCCTAACAGAGCTCACTTCAGAAGAGTGAAAACTTGGTAGCATGTTATTGGTGGTTTTTCCCATATTGGGTTTCCATGTTAAATCATGGTGTCAAAATGTGTGAATGTTTATGTTGTGTTTTACTGTTAATTTTCTGCAAGCTTATTTCATTGGTAGAGTAAACTGCACACTTTTATATTATTACTGTCGAGCAGATCTGAATTGTTCAAATTGGTATAAAGTTTTAAATGGGCACATCTAGAATTGAGGATAACTGATTCACCCCCCCTCTCAATTATTCTAAATTCATTCTAATAGCTGGAGCAAATGATCATTTCATCACATAGATTTACATGGGGCAGCTGCATACTTTCTCACATTTATAGAGAGTTGCACGAGATAGTTTACCAGTATTCACATAGCATGACTATCAGTATCCTATTCTTATAGATCTAGGCCTGGGAGCATATATGAGTCACATGGCTGATAGTTGATTGTCAGTGATTAGATCAGTAGCCATATGTATATATGTATTCTGGTTGGATTCAGTAGCCCATCTGGGCAAGGTAGAGTATTGGCACCGGTTATTTGATGATATGACTGTACTAGTATGATGACCATACCTTGACTGCAAGAAGTGGCTCTCTGATAGGCAATAGATGCCATATTTATTTCAAAGAAAATATTTGATTGGCAAGACCAAATACATAGTTGAGAAATCCTTGGTCACCCGAGTTTTGAAGCAGTACGATCGCATGTAGGGTAGGTTCCAGGATTTGTCATTTTATGCACGTATCTGTGACGAGGATCCATTATGGGGCACTCAATTAGTTTATGAGACTACTTAGTGGGCCATCAAAGATATGATTACAATTCCATGGGAACTTCTTCCAGAGGTAGAAAATGCAGGATGCTCAAATGGATATCATGCTTAGATTTTACAACATCTGTTTCCATGTTTTACAACGCCCGAGGAGGAAGTTCCACTTATTGAGGATCATTTAGAATATGATCCCACTGATGATCATCCTATGAGAGGTAGATGAGGAGCTCAAAGGGAGAGAGGAGAAGGAGGGAGGGATGGTGGTAGGGATGGGGGAGATGAGATGGGAGATGCACTCCTCTGGATAGAGGACAAGGACCAGATGATGGTGATGATGTAGATGATAGGGGTGGAGGAGATGTGGGAGGGAGTGGAGAGGGCACCAGTAGCAGTGGGAGGCAGACTCGTCTCACATTTGTTTCTCCCTAGAGATATCCAAGTCAACTGTTGACTAGAGATCAACAGTGACAGTGATAGTGGCAGAAGGATGCTCAACAGGATAGGTCACGGGATAGGCCTACAAGACACGACTCAGGTAGAGGCTCATCAAGAATAGATGGTTATGCTTTGATAAAGTGTGAGTGTGAGAATAATAATCTTAGAGCTAGGATCACTACTTTAGAGGCCTTACTTGCAGACAGGGACACACAGCTTGATCATCTTAGAGAAGAGAGGGACAAACAAATTGACATGCTTAGGGCAGAGAGAGATACCCAGGCTCGGGTAGCTACTCACCAAGGACATAAAGCAGCTTATTACTCTAGATTATATCATGCTATAGTTCCAGAGGGTTAGAGAGAACCTTTATAATCATGCATGGTTCAGCAGTCTGAGGGGGCCATGCCTCCACCAGCTCCTTTTGTACCACCTCCTCCTCCTCCAGATCAGGGAGAGGGTGGAAGTCAAACCTGATACTACATTTTTTCATATTTTTGAGATCATTTGTATATCTAGATCCTTCTAAGATCATTTATTGTACCATGACTATTATACATGTATATTTGATTCATACTTGATACTGTGATACTCTTTTGTAGATAGTTCCACATTTTTTATCTGTACCATATCTGAGATAGTTGTTCCTGATCTTGATATGTTCATGGGTTCTCTTGCTTTGATAGATATTTAGATTGATGCACATGTGATTATGATCTTGGTGTCTTGATGAGTTAGATTTAGATGTGTGATGACATCATTTATACTTTGTGGTTTATTACTGATATATAAATGTGTTTCAAATGATGCTAAGTGAACATGCAAATGAATGTTTTTGAGATTTTCTTTATGCAAATAAATGTATAGATGCACTTAGGATGTAGAAACAAATGCAATACTTCAATGCTTTGTTTTTTTCTTTTTGCTTTCTCATTTATGAATGCAAAATGTATGTCATGGATATGCAATGACATGAATATCAATAATATTGATGTATGTAATTAACTTGGATTTTGAATGAATCAAGAAATCATTTTAAGCTCAAGTCTTTTATCCTTTTCTTTCAAATGAATCATGCAATCTCTAAATGCATCTACATGCAGACTCTTAGGACTATCACTGATTTGTATACATTGTAGAAGTTTATCATCATTACACATTTTTGTAATGGACATCACCTGATAGTACAACTATCACTAATACCCAATGGTATCATGAAAGTATGAATACTATGTGTATTGGATGCAGTGTTAGAAATAAACTTAAGCATCAAGGCATAGAAGCCAGGATGAAAATTTAGTTATCTCCCTTTACTATTAAGAATCATGTTCTATTCAAGTGTAATGTAAGATATGTGACCCGCAATGACCTTGAAAATTCATATCCTTGGGTACATCATGTTTCGTACACCTTAGTGAGAATCTAATTTAGAAAACAGACAAGGAAATTGTTTCAACCTCGCCGTAGTTTACACATAAAAAGGATCAAGATATATATGGATATCCACTCATGTTGGCAGCCCTTACCATAAACATCCAAGTTAGGTGAAATTTATAGGATCATTAAAACAATCACCATACACAGAAAACTAGGAAAATGTTATCCCCCCTGTCCTTGCGACTCTTTGTCTTTGAATAGACATCATGGAGTACTCAGAAGACATAACAATCACCAATTGATAGTCAATCCAAGAAAATTCATAACTTCTTATATGCCCCTAGTATGAAACATCATGGGCACATAAAAGAGTCATAATCAAACCAAGATCAGACTATGTGTTTAAGTAGTATTGAGAAATACTGTGGATTCATTTTTCAAGCACAATAGAGATTCATCAATCAGATTTTGAAATTAAGAAATATGTATTCATGTCTAAGTATATGAGATCAAATTTGTTAGCAATTTCAATACAATGTAGTGTTTAGGAACACTGGTTGATTAAAGTGTTGAGAAACACTAGTTCATTTTTTATTAAAGTGTTGAGAAACACTAGGTCGTTTAAAGGTCTTCATTAAATTGTTGAGAAAAACTAGTGTAATGTCTGTTATAGGTAGGTGGTGTTGAAGAAACACCTTTGTTTGTGATAGTGATGTTTAGGTGCAAGTATTGAGAAATACTATTTTGAGAGGAAAACTATCCTATACATGAACTTAGGACAACCTAGTAGACGCAAACTGACCATTCTAGCAAAGATGCCCCCAGTGCAGAATGACTATTCCTAAGACGCAAATGCAGACAAATCCCAAGAAAGGATAGGACATTTGTAAGGAATCAGAGTCACCAAATAGCAAAAGTGCAATCATGAAGGTTTAGTATCATCGATGCATTGATAGATAGAGTACAGAGTTCGAGTGACGCCTGTTTTCCAATTTTTCACCACTCGGCAAAGCATTTTATTTTTGCTACCAAGATGCCTATTTGCCAGGTTTTCATCAACGCACTTTTCTCTTTTTCAATTTTTTTGTTCTTTTTTGTTTTTATTTTTATTTTTTTGTAGTATCAAGGCGCCTGTTTGCTAGGTTTTCACCAAGGATACCTTTTTTAGGAATTTTTCCACTATTTTTGGATTTCTTTAGGATCAATTTTCTAATTTTTTTTGGTATTTTCTAAGATTTTCACTATACAGGCTCTGCTAGCCAGATATCAAGCATAGAACCACTTCAAATGTAGATTATTAAGGGGTTCAGGGAGAAAATCTCCCTCGGGTGTAGCTAATTGATAAGCTCCAGTCCCAAAAGTTGCAGTAATGACATAAGGTCCTAGCCAGTTGGGTTCAAACTTTCCTTTATGTTCTCTATTTGGTTGGCTCTTAGGATTCTCTTTTAGAACAAGATCCCCCACTTGAAAGTGTCATGGTTTGACCTTTTTATTGTACCCTTTTGACATGCACTTTTGGTACACTTTCAAATGATCGAATGCTTGTTGCCTGTGCTCATCAAGTAAGTCTAATGAATTTACCCTATCAATGTGGTATTGTTCATCAGTAAAAAGACCTTGTAAAGATTCCTGCAAAGATGGAATTTATACCTCAATAGGTATTATTGCCTCAGCGCCATAGATTAGGGAAAATGGTATTGCTCTAGTTAGTGTTCTAATACTTGTTCTATAGGCCCAAAGTGTCAGATTTAATTGCAAATGTCAGTCTCTTCCAGACTTACTCATAGCTCTATGTAGGATTTTAATAATGTTCTTGTTAGATGCCTTAGCTTGTCCATTACCTTGAGGATAATAGATTGAAGAACAATGCTGAGTAATGTGAAACTGTGCACAAAGGTCTTCGATGTCTTGGTTTTTATATTTGCCACCATTGTTTGTTACAATTGAAGAGGGTATCCCATACCTAAAAATAATTTAGTTCAAGATAAATATAGCCACCTTTTTTCCAATGAATTTGATCAGCGGCATGAATTCAACCCACTTAGTGAAATACTCAGTGGCTGTAATGATGTATTTGTGTCCACTTGAAGAATTAGGATATATTTTTCCAACCAAATCAAAGGCCCATTACTGAAATGACCAATGTCTTATGAATGGTATGAGTTCTCTAGCAGGAGCATGGATGAGATATCCATGTGTTTGGAATTTATGACATTTTTTTGAGAATAGAACATCTTTTTCCATCGTGGGCCAGTAATAGCCTACTCTTACTAGTTTTTAAGCTAGTGTAAAGCCATTTGAGTGTGATCCACATACACCTTCATGGACTTCTTTTAATGCATGATCTGACTCTTCTTGTTCTAAACACATAAGAAGTGTACCATTGAGACCTCATCTATATAATTTATTAGTAATGAGTACATAATGTGATGTTGTCCTAAGTAAGGCACGTTTTTCATTCCTTGATAAATCATCAGGTAGAGTTTGGTCAATTAGATAGGAAATGAGTTTGGTGTACCAGGATTGGTCTTGGGCATTCAAAGCACAAATTATTTGGCACTCAGGGGTATCAAAAGCTAGATAGCATAGTTCTTCCACCAAGAAGTCATAGAGGATTCTTCTAGTTGTAACATGGATGCCAGTGTAGCCATAACATCTGTAGCTTTATTTTATGTTCTTGGTATTTGGTGGAATGTGACGAAAATAAAGTACTTTTTCACATCTTCAACTAGTTGTTTATAAGGCATCATCTTTTTGTCTTTAGTCTGATAGTCTTCATTTAATTGATTAATAATAAGTTGGGAATCACCATACACATGTAACTCTATGATCTTCCATTCCATAGCCAACTTAAGACCATTCACTAATGCTTCATATTCAAAAATGTTGTCAGTGCATGGAAACATTAATTTATATGCTTTAGGAATTTTGTAGCCTTGAGGAGTAATGAATAGAACCCCTTCTCCAAAGCCTTGTTGCATGAAAGAACCATCAAAGTACATCTTCCATGGATGTTCAGTTAAATGCATAATTGATACATCAAGAAATTCAATTATGAGAGGTGCATCATCTTGCAAGGGTGAATTATCTAATTGATCTGTGAGGACTTGTCCTTTAATAGCCCTTCTATCTACATACTCAATATCAAATTCACTCAGAATTAAGACCCACTTTGCTAGCCTTCCTGTTAATGTTGTCTTGCTTAAGAGGTATTTCAAAGGATCTATCTTTGCAATAAGCTTTAGTGTGTGTGACAACATATAATGTCTTAATTTCTGTGATGCAAAGACAACTGCTAAGAAAGATTTTTCAATTATATATTAATTGAGTTCATAAGATATGAGTGTTATGATGATATAGTATATTTCTCTTTATTTTTAGTTTCATCTTCTTGAGCCAACAATACTCCCAGTGATGTAGCTGTAGCTGAAATGTATATGAGTAATGGCTTTCCATGAATGGGTGCCATGAGAACAGGAGGAGTAGCCAAGTACTCTTTTAATTATTTGAAGTTATTTTCACAATGTTCATCCCATTTGAAGGTAACACCCTTATGTAGAAATTTAGTAAAAGGTTGTGCTCTATCTAGAAGTTGTGACATAAATCTCCTGATTGACTGAGGTCTTTCTTGTAATGTACTCATTTGATTGATGTTATGTGGAGGTGAAATTTATAGTATAACTTTAACTTTTGTAGGGTCCACCTCAATTCATTTTTCTGATACGATAAACCCTAGTGGCTTTCCTGATTGAACTCCAAAGGCACACTTCTTTGGATTAACCGTGAGTTGAAATTGCTCCATGCAATCTAATATCTTCTGCAAGTCTTCAATACGATTAGTCATTATTTTTTACTTTCCTAAGGTATCGTCCACGTAGTCCTCCATGTTTTTATGTATCCTATTATGGAATATGGTAGTCATAGCTCTTTGTGTTTGTAATAACTGAGAGGGGGGGTGAATCAGTGGCCTCAAAAATATTCCAATTAATCAATCCAAAAACTTAGTACCATAATATTAAGCATCTAGTTATCTTTAGTCCTATAAGATGAATTCCTTCAAATATACTTATTAAATAAATACTGCTCATAGTGCTTTAATAAACCTTATTTTCTATGTTTACCGAATAGAAGTCTTTCAATTTACCAAAAAATAGTAGATTACTTAGAGCATACCGATCAATCTAGATTAGCTATGTGTAATGCAAAACACTAAAGTAATGACTCATAAACACATTGACACGTGGATTTTTAACATGGAAACCCTATTAATGGAAAAACCACTTGGGACCAGTAACCCAAAATTTTCACTCTTTTGAAGTGAGCTCGGTGAAGAGCCAACCTTGTTAAAGGTTACAAACACATTGTTAGGTGTGACCTTGTTAGAGGATTTAAAATATTAGTTTGTCACTTGATATCGGGCATTTCTATGCTACCTTCCTTGTCCAAACTCTTTTGTTTTGTCAAATGGTATCTGGCATCTCATGCTATCTTCAGGATCAAAATTTTTTATACTCCTTGGGATGTATCTCAATATAGAAAGGATCTTTAAATCCTACTTGGTTAAGAAACTTTCTAAATCAATGGTTAAACTGAAATAGTATGATCTATTCACATTTAAAAATTATACTTGCAGATTTTCATATCTATTGTAAGCTCATTTTACCTTTCTGATCATGTTGATGCAAACACCGAGATGAACAACAACAGATACATTTGTACACAACAAGGTACAAGTCTGCACCGAACACCAGAGACATTATATTGCTAATGGATAGGGAAATTCAATGAATATATTATATAAAGGGATGAAAGATGATATAGAAGAAACTTGTTTGGAATTATTGTCAAAGGGAGAGATTATCTCATTATCAGATAATCTCATTATTCATAAGGGAGAGATATCATAAATCACAAGGGAGAGATGATCTCACTATCAGGAAAAGATTATATTAGTATCCATGAAGAGAAGTTCCTAAGAATCAAAAGGAAGAGATAATCAATATTCAAAGGGAGAGAAATTGATTACACATGAAATATCCATCTAAAGGAGAGAAGTAACAAAGGGAGAGAGTTAATACAAAGGGAGAGATTGTTGTCAAAAGAAAAAGAAATTATCAAGAAGAGGAACAGTCAAGGCCAGAGCACATATCAGAATAGAGATAAAAGATGCTACATCTATCCAGTGAAGGGATTGAATATTGAAGAAACCCACTTTGCAAGAAACAAATCTAAGCTATTTTGAACTTACCGGAAGCCAGACATTTGTAATAGTTACAATAGGAAAGATTGATGAAACTATTATACTTCATATTGTATTAGTAATAAAATAGTGTGATAATGTAGTGTGTTTCCATCAATTCCAAAGGGAGAGATTGATGACATGTAACTGATTGAATGTTTGAAGATGTTAAGTTGATCACTGGAATACAAAAAGCTAATGCAAGACATTAAATCAGTTAATGGATTGTATTGTCATTGATGTCAACTAGATATAATCTAATCAGTTATAATTAAAGTGTCAAAGACTTTAGAGAATAAAAGAGATAAATATTATGCTTTCAATAATGCATAAAAGACAAGCATTCACTATGTGACTTCAAACACCGATGGCTAGTAAAACCTGATGGACAGAGATAACCGAAAGTCAAGTCACTGTGATGCCCGAGCAAGAAACCCGATGAGCATTACCAACGAGAAGAATTACAAGCATACTCAAAGGCCAAAATCATAGTGTAACCCGACGAAAAAACAAGTCCAAAGGATAGACAACCCCAAGGAGAACTAGAGTGTTGACTGAAGCTACCAAAGAGTTAAAACACCAAAGTTAACTGGAGTTCAGAAATGACAAAATATCTAGCTGGGAGAGATAAATATAGACTTAACTGGTAGTTATCATTGAAAATAGGATGCTAGAGAGAAACTAATGAAGAACAACTTCATATAGTCCTGATCAATCAAGCTGAGGAAAGAACTAAAGATTTTTGTAGACACTGAGCAATAGAGCATAGCATCACCAAGCATAAACAAAAGTCAAACAAAGGTATTGAAAAGATACATTGATCAGAAATGTAAAATGAGCTTACAATAGATCTAAAAATCTGCAAGTATAAGTTGTATATGTGAACAGATCATACTGTTTCAATTTAACCATTGATTCAAAAAGTCTCTTAACCGAGTAGGATTTAAATATAATTTCTATATTGAGATACATCCCAAGGAGCATCAAAAATTTTGATCATGAAGATAGCATGAGATGCCATATACCATTTGACAAACCAGCAGAGTTTGGACAAGGAAGGTAGCATAGAAATGCCCAATATCAAGTGACAAACTAATCCATTAACTGATTTAATGTCTTGCATTATCTTTCTACATTTCGGTGATCAACTTAAAATTTTCAATCATTCAATTAGTTACATGTCATCACTTTGGTATGTCTTCTCTTGATCTTTAGGAGCAATCTTAATCTAGTTATAGCCTAAGAAACCATCCATTAGTGAGTACATCTAATAGCCTATTGTAAGATCTATGATCATATCAATGTTTGGCAGTGGAAAATCATCTTTAGGACATGCTTTGTTTAAGTCTCTAAATTCTATGCATATCATGATAGATTTATCTATTTTAGATACTGGTACTACATTATAAATCCATCCTATGTAAGCGATGAATCTTATGAATCTAGCTTTCAGTAATTTTTCTAGCTCTACTTTTACCAGTAATGCAACATGAGGATGCATCTTTCTTAATTTTTGTTTCATGGGTTTGATCCCAGGAGCTATAGATAAATGATGCATTATTAATTCAGGATCCAATCCAGGCAAATCTGTGTAAGACCATGCAAATTTGATCTTTTTCTCTTTCAGGAACCCAACGAATTGTGTCTTCTCCTCTTCTGACAAGGATTGTGCTAAATGAACAATTTGAGTAACTTCAGTTATTCCCAAGTTAACCGATTTTGTAGTTTCTATCAAAATTGAAGATCTTTCTTGAAATTATTCAGGGAGGTTATCAAGAATGTCATCTTTTGGCACCTCTGGAAATTTTTCACCATCAGCTACATCTTTTATTTTTTACTTTTTTAGAATATGACACTATCACAATGTGGTTTTTGCCATCAGTTCTTTTATTCTTTTTATTTTTCAATTTGTGACTAAGAAACTTGATATCCTCCTCTGACATGTTCACACTCCTTGCATTGGTGGAAGAAGGATAAGGTTCATAAGCATTTAGATAAAAGGCCAAAGAGTAGTCATTAGGGAAGTTCATGATAGGATTAGGATCTAAATTCATAAAATCAATTAGGTCAGGTTTTATCAAGGATAATGAATTGGAGTTTGGTAAGGACAGCATTGCGTCAGTGTCAAAACTATTAACTGACAAGACATATTCTGTTAAGTCAACTTCTACAGTGTTTAGATCATCAAGAGTTAAATTGTTATTAATAGGGTCATTGTTAGTAATATGCAGACTCAACTCTAGCAACTCATTAGTTGAGATTTCTTCCTCTTCTCTCAGCAAAATGGAACTCATTACTTATAGTCTTAGAATTTCCTCTAAACCTAGTAAAACACCAGTTTCTTCATCAAGAATTGTAGGTAGCAGTATCATCTAATTCTGGAATAATAGCAGTGTTAGGGGAAGTGTTAGAACTTTCTCCTCTTTCCACTAGAGTTTCAAATTTATGAATCACATCTACTTCAATTTCTATAGTAGCATCAGATAGGACATCCCATTCATAATCATGTGAATCTATTATTTTATCATCTGATCTGTTTAGAAACACAACAATAGTTACCTGATGTATTCTATTAGCCACTTGTTGATCAAAGTGAGGTAAATCTAGGACGTGTGAAATTGTGACCAACTTCCCCCAGTTAGGATGTAAATCTTGTTGGGGTATTTTTTAGGAGTTGTTTATATCAGTGGGACTTCTGGAGAGTCTTCTGTTGTTTCATCTACTTCTTGAATAATAGCTTGTTTCAATAAGGGAACATGAGTGTCTTGTTGTGTTTCAAAGCTAGGTACATATCTTTCTCCTTGATATTTGGGATACTCTGTACCAATATGCAATAATATCTCATAGGTCCATTGTTCAAGTTGTATTTCTTCTTCATCATCACTTCCTTCATCAAAGATTGGACCATCTCTTGAGGTGGTATTTTCATGTTTGTTATTGAAACCTAGTTCTTTTTTGTCTTTAGTAATTTTGAATTCCATGTGTATAGGTTCAACAAGTCCTTTTCCTTTGTCTCCTAAAGGTAAATTCCCTTTATATCCCATTTGTTTGAGAAGTTCATATCCTTTACCATACTTTTTTGGGGATATCTCCACATGTTTTACCTCATTTTCTTTTGGTTCTCCTTTGTAAAGCCAAGCCAAGACTACCTTTTCTTCATTTTCATCCTCTTGAGAAGTAGAGGCTCTAACCATACCAGTTTCTTTGTGAATCTCTAGTTATTTAGATGTAGTAGGTGTGAAAGATGAGGAAGGTTTCCCATAAGATCTTGGAGATATTGGAAGTTCTGTCAATGATGGGGTCATGTCTAGCTTGTATTCTCCCATACTAGTTTATTCAAGTTTTAGTGTCTTTCCAAAGCTTCTCATAACCATTTATTTATTAGTTTCAGGTACGGTTTATTTTGGATCTTCCTTGTTATGAGGAACCATACTATCTTCTTTGGCATTATTGCAAGTATAACTGGCATCTGCAGGAATTGTTACTTCCACTCTATTATGTGGGAATTTGATACATTGGTGGTAAGTAGATGGTACTTCTTGCATTTCATGGATCCAAGGTCTCCCTAATAGTATTTTGTAAGGAAAGGGTAGATCTAGACCTTGATAGATCACATTTATTTCAACTAGTCCTATCCTAATTGGTAGAACAATGAGGCCTTTATAGGATCTTTCTTCTTCATCATACGCTTTTATAGTTATCTTACTTCTTGAATCAATGGTTTTCTCTAAAAGATCCAACTTCTTTATTATATTGAGAGTGCAAATGTTCAACCTTGCACCTCCATCTATCAATACATGTCTGACACAAGATTTGTGAATTAGGACTTCAATGTGTAGGGGTTGGTTATGTAGATGTGTCAATGATTTGTCATCTTCTTCTAAAAAAGAGAGATAGTGTGGTGTTGAGATATGATTTACCATTGCTTGGAACTTGTCTACATCAATGTCTTTTGGAACATTTGCAAAATGTAGGGCTTGCTCAAGAACTTCCCTATGCACTGAGGAGATTTTAAGTAACTCAAATATAGAAATTTGAGCAAGGGTTCTTTGTAATTGATCCACCAAGTTATAGTTTTCTACAGGAATGGTAACTATTTGTCTTGTTGCTACTAGTTTGGGAATAGTGACAATAAGTACTTTTGAAGATGTTGTTGGTTGATGAGGAACTAGGTCCTTTGATTGTAACTTGTGCTTGACTTCGAGTCACCACATTTGATTGTATAGACGTGTCTTTAGCACCTTTAATAGTGATCACATTGATTGATTCATATTTAATTTCCAACATGTTAATCACATTATCATTATTGGAGTAGGTAATTTACTTCACTTCCTTTTCCTTTAGAATCTTCCCCTTTCTTATAATTAGGGAATGGTTTGTTGAATGTCGTATGGTCTTCATTAGTGGTGTGTCCTTCCACTTTGATCTTTCCTACTTCAATAAGGTCTTGTATAACGTGTTTAAGCTTTACACAATTATTGGTCTTATGTCCCTTGTTCTTGTGAAAGACACAATAATAATTATCATCCCACCATTTCAGTTTGACTTCTGGTTCCCATGGTTTTGAATCGAGAATTGTAAGAACTTTGTTGTCCAAGAGTGTCTTCAAAACTGTCTCAAGAGGCTCACCCAAAGGAGTGAATTTTTGTTGAGGCCTAGAAGTCTAGGGTCTACTCTTGTTGTTCTCATTGTTTTCTTTAGGTATTTTGGTTGTTACATTAGCTTCCTTGTTTTCTTGCATGTTATTCATCAAATTAAACACTGCTAGTTTAGGATTAGCATTAGATGCATCTACCACTCCATCATTAACAACATTCTTGTTTTGTTTCCACCACTTAGGCTTGTTGTTGTAGTTGGTATATTTGTTATCACTTTGAAGGGTGATTTATCCTTTCTTAACCATGAACTCTTCAATATGGATGGCATTATTAATCATCCTATCAAAGCTAGGTAAATATTTCATTTTCAAAGCATAGTTTAATTCAGGTATCAAGTTGTTTATGAAGATTTCCATCTTTTCTGATTCGGGAATAGCTCTTGAATACCTCACAAAAAGTTTCCTCCACCTTTGTAAAAAGTGTGTAAAGGATTCATAGGCTCTTTGTTTTGTGTTACATAATTCCATTATGGTTACGTCATGTTGTATATTGTAGGAGTAATGTTGGACAAAATGTTGTATTAACTCCTCAAAATATTTTACCTTAGGTGTGAGTTTGGAGAACCACTCCATAGCATTTCTTCCTAGACTTCCCAGAAATAGCCTCATTAGGTATGTTGGTTCATGCATGTACTCAATTATTAGAACACAAAACTCTCTCACATGGTCATGTAGATCAGTATCTCCCTTATAATTTTCATATTTAGGCCTTGCCATGTTGGGAGGACATGGAATCATGTTAATACTCTTGTCAAATGGAAATGGACAAAGGTGGTCCAAAGAGTATTTTTTTGTCAGTTTGACCTTCTCCTATTTGAGTGTTGAAATTTCAGCTTGCATCAAGGTCAATTGTTTGGTGAGAATAGAGATAGGGGTTGGTATCTCTTTTTCCTTTAGTCTTTCAACATCATTATCTTTAGGTAGTTTAACTCCAATTGATGCTAGATGTAGAAAGTATTTTTCTTTGTCTTCACCAGTAATATTTTCCAATGTTCTTTGGAATTTTCTACTTTGTTTGAGTCTATTATACTCTTCCTCAATATGTCTCCATCACTATCCAAGTCAAACAAAGGGTGACTGATGTGAATTTCTTCCTCACTACTATTGTGTTCTTGTAGTCGGTTCTTGTCATTTTTGTATTCTTCAAAAGTTGTACACCATTCATTTCTAGGAGCTTCCATTGCGGGTGATTCTATGTCAAATAAGGGGTTGTGAGATGTTTCTCCTTGTTGAAAGTGTAGCAATCTAGGAGGTACTTTAGATTCATCAACAAGATACTTGTGTCTTGTGTTAACCATGAAGTTGAATCTCAACTATGTCAAAAGTTTCCCAATAGTGTCAAGTGAAGTCTCAAATTGTCTAAGTAAGTGTATCCAAGTTGTAAAGGATTTTTTGTCTTTGATGGAAGTAAATGAATCCAGTGTCAAAGGGTTAGAATGCCCTAATAATGAGATGGGAATAAAGTTGTTTTGAAAAGTGAATAGACCGCACATTTTGAGAACAATTATGAGAGCCCAAAAGGACATCTAAGGTAGACTTGTGAAATTTTTTCGAAATAAAAATAGAGAGACTAGAAAAAGCAACAGGACCAGACTAAAGAGCTAAAAGGGTACCCAAATATACTAATTTTCTCTAAGAGACAAATATGTAAGTCCCCACTGTTCTAAATGCGACACATTGAATGTGAGGTTTTGCTTAACCATTTGCGAGCTTTGATATGCAGGATGCGAGATTTGATATACTGCATGCAATATTTCTCCCTATATAAGATGCAAAAATGACCAAAAGAGAGCCAGGATCCTAAAAGTGACCTAATACAACCAGATGCAAGCCTATGATGTTTTGTCAATGTTTTGTCAAGTTTGTTAAATTAGTCTCAAAATGTGTGAAATTTGTCCAATTGCAGATTATTTTCTGAGACTTTCCAGTGAGTGAAAAACATAGCATGTAGTCTAAGGATTGAATTTTGTTTCTTTTTTGAAGGATTTATATTTTTAGTGATCTTTTAAGATCATCAAGCAAGTTTTCATTGTTAGGGCTGAACAAACACATCCTTAATCCCTAGTGTCTAAGCATAAGATGAAAATATTTGCTCGTAGACTCAAGTACACACTCAAATGCTAATTAGAATATGGTCATCACCAAGCACATAATGGATCTCATTCTGATGTCGTATTATCCGACTCCAAAAACAAGTGAGGACATGAAATGATGAGTATCTTGGGGAAATTACTATTTGCCTTGCACAAATATTATCACCCTTTCGGGGATGAATTAGGTATTTTTGACTACAATTTGTTTATTATGATGGGGAAATCCATTCACAACCATCTCCCATAGAATTTCTCAAGGAAAAATTGAGGTGTATAGCCCTATGAGTACTCAAAAGTGGGTAGTCTCGCAAGCAAGATTCAAGCGACTCCACTCTACACACACCCAAGCATGTTCAAGGAATGATGTTGAAATTCCAAGAATAAAACCAGTTCTGTCTTCTGAGGCTTTAGCCTATAAGGAAGTAATTATTTATAGTGAGTTGGAAGGGTTGGCGTAAAACCTGTCCTCACTTGGGTCATTCTTGGGAGATTTTTTTCTCAACCAACAGACCCTCTAATGTTTTGAAAGCATACAAAGGATTGGTGAGCTTAGGATTTCAAGATTTCTGATTCTTCCAAAAGAAGAAGAGCATACTCTCCTGGTCCATGTCATTTTCTCCCACAAACACTTGAATCAAGTTTCTTTCCCTCAAATGACTTCACTCACACCTCAATCCCCCGTGATGAGTTTTTGATTCCTCCACTTGGAAGGAAGAGAAAATCCTCTAGTGGGATCAAGAAACAAGCTTAAGTTTGATTTAAATGTTCCTAGATTATGAAAACACCAAGTAACTTGAAAATCAAAGTTTGATTGTTCTTTTTCCCACAAATTTAAGTGCTTTTCTTTTTCATTTACTATATCCAAAATTAGACAATGAGTTCAATTATTCCACACTTTTAGATGACTTGTGTTGTTCAATTTCAATCCAAAAGGAATTATCCGATGAATCTTGTTCAATTATCCCACAAGATTTAGTGATTTGTGTTTGTTCAATTACTTTCCAAAATAAATTTAAACAATGAGAGTTTTTCCTTGTTCATTTTTTTGGAATTATGTTGAGATGATGTACTGAGAGGGGAGGGGTGAATCAGTACCTCTAAAAATTTTCTTGGTTAGCCCATTAACTCTTAGTCATCAATTTGTAAAACAAATTATCTATTTGTTCATCTTTCTTTATGTATATGAAATCATATCATACATTCCATTTGATGTGTAACAGTAAAGGAAACATACATTAAATTTGATAACACATAACACAAGATATGGTATCGCAGAAAACTCCTGTTAAGGAAGTACAAAATGTTGTGGGAATTGTTACCCACAAAATTCACTATCTGCAGATAAGAAGAGCCAGTTAAGGCTTACAATTGGTCACTTCTGATGACCTACCCTGTTAGGAGTATTATAGTGGAGACCTGTTAAGATCTTCTTCATTTGAAGCTTTAGCAACACTGTTAAGTGTGCACTCTGTTAAGAGATTTACATAGGATGGTTAAGTCCACCTTCTACCAAAGGATTTTAGATGTGATGCACTTGTTAGAGTGCAACTACATAAGTCTTTGATCTGATGATAAATGCAATCTTTAATTACTGATAAAATAGATCCTATGAAGCTCCAAAAATACTGTTAATCATCCTTCTATGATTGAGTATTACCTTTTTCTACTCGTCGGTAGCCTCTATGTTTTCTTGTTAATTGATGTATTATGTTTCTTCTCTTTGCATGAATTCTACCTTCTGCTCCTTAGATGCTCTTCATGGCTATCAATCATTAGGAATTCATTCTCTTAAAAATGAGTATGAACATCTATTTATACTAATCTAGGCTCAATTCTTGATTCATGCATTTACACGTTAACTCTAGCTTCAAGATATACAACTTGATCTTGATCTGTAGTTAGATATGCTTTAGATCTTTTAGGATTCTTTAAATAATTTACATAAAGCATGCATGACCATCTAATCTAATTTAAAACAAAAATAAAACTCTATAAATAGATTTACATTGCTTTAATCGACGTGTAAAACTCAGATCCATAATTTGCGGGTTCTTGAGCTATCTATCAGTTCTGATGGTCTATTTTCTTGATCGTTAATGTTCCTTTCTCTGAACATGTCATCGGGTATGCCTGTCTATTCCTGTTGGGTTGATTCTGGAAACTGTGTTTCTGGTAATGCTTGTGTTCACCGGTAATGCTTATGTTTGTCAGTAATGCTTATGTTCGCCGGTAATGCTTATGTTCACCGGTGAAGCTTGTCACATTTATACTTAGAATTTTTCTCAAAAATTATTTGTGCTTTCGGGTATGCTTGCATTTCACCGGTACTGCTTTTGGTTCGCCGGTGATGCCTGTTGTCTGCCAGTAATGCTTTCTGACTGTGTTTTTCTTCTGAGTATACTAATGGCAAAATAATGTCATCAATCTCCCCCTTTGACATTAGTATCAAAAATATGATATGTGCAACATACTAAGTATATTAGTATGTACACCTATGTATACTGCTACCTTAGTCATTAGAATGACTCCCCCTATGTATATGTCGGTAAGTGTAAGTATATATATATATATATATATA
>MU228010.1:3364371-3375129 GCA_018584345.1 Thuja plicata
TAGTTAGATATGCTTTAGATCCGTTAGGATGCTTTAAAGCATTTACATAAAGCATGCATGACCATCTAATCTGATTTAAAACAAAAATAAAACTCTATAAATAGATTTACATTGCTTTAATCGACGTTTAAAACTCAGATCCATAATTTGCAGGTTCTTGATCTGTCTGTCAGTTTTGATGGTTGGTTTTCTTCATCATCGGTGTTCCTTTCTCTGAACATGTCATCGGGTATGCTTGTCTATTCCTGTTGGGTTGATTCTAGAAACTGTGTTTCTGGTAATGCTTGTGTTCGCCGGTAATGCTTATGTTCATCGGTAATGCTTATGTTCGCCGGTGAAGCTTGTCACATTTATACTTAGCATTTTTCTCAAAAATTCTTTGTGCTATCAGGTATGCTTGCATTTCACCGGTACTGCTTTTGGTTCGCCGGTGATGCCTGTTGTCTGTCGATAATTCTTTCTGACTGTGTTTTTCTTCTGAGTATACTAATGGAAAAATAATGTCATCACATTTACCCCAAATTCTTTTCAATTCATAAATCAACTTTTGAGTTTTTGATTTTCCTTGAAGGAAAAGAGCATACTCCTCTGATTGATTTATTAAATGATAAGAAAATGTTATTAAGTGTGAAAACTTTGAACAAATAAAAGCAAGTTAATCTATTCCAAAACTTACAAACCACAAGTTAACAATTCCTTTCCACATGTTTGAGAAAAAAAGGTTTAGATAGAAATCTACAATCAAATATTAGGTTTCTCAATAGACAGAAGAAAACCATATGAAAATATTAGTGGTTAGACAATTTAAAATCCAAGTCAAATAATAAGATGTGATTGCCTTTCCAAAAAATGATGTTAGAACCCTGGATGTGACTCAATTTCCCAGATGTGACCAATTACACAAAATGCGACAAAATTTATACCAAATGCAACCCTTTGCTGAAAACAATGTAGGATTCCTGGGATGCGATCTCTGATATCCAAGGTGTGATCCAATTTTGCCGATGAAATCCAATTTCTTGTATGCGAGCCTTGATGACTAAAGGTGAATTTGTACCTAAAAATAGAGAAGAGAAATTAGTCCAAAATAAAGATAAAGGTGAGGTAAAATCCAAGATTCAACCCCACAATGGGTGCCAGAAATGTGTGTTATTTGTGTACCTATTGTCTGCAACACAACACTTCAATAAGTCATTATATTAGTGAAAAGATAGAGTAAGCAAGAAAATCAATCACTAAAATCAATCTTTTGCTTCCAGAGGAGTGTGAATAATTTTATAATTTCCCTCAGATTATGCATTTATTAGTGACATATACAACTTAGAATGGAATATTTAAATGAAATTATTCTAAATTCTCAAGAAATGTTCTTTTTAAGCTCTAAAATGAAAGATTATAACAATGCAAATGAAGAAAGATCTAAAATGCATAAATACTTCTAATAATACTTGTAGCATAAGTTTACTTCTAAAATTAGGGGCCCATTGAGCGTAAAATGCATTCTATTTATAGAAGAATTTGGATAATGAGAGGTTAGGATTGAAAGTGGAAGAGAGGTGGAGATTGAATCTTTGGTGATCCATGTGAGGTGATCCAAGTGATTTAACTCCAATTGGTTAGGGATTTGAATTATCCTTTTTGCAAATGGAAATGTAATTTAGGATTTATTTAATTTCTTTTATTAATTACTTTAGCCATGTTTTTGAGTTGTTTTGATTGAATTGAATTGTTTTGATTTAATTGGCTAAGGCAATTAATTTAATTTAGTGATTAAATCACTTACGAGATTAAATTTTATTTAAATTAATTATGCCAATAAATTTTAGAATTGTGTTGACATAATTAGGGGTATGATCACACTTAGGGGAAATAGGGTCTAAGGTTAGAGTAGACCAAATTAGGGTGGTTACAACACTAATGTATGGTAAGGAGTCCTAAGGGGTCTTAAGGGGTCCTATGACACATTAATGTGTCCTAGGACCCCTTAACATCCCTTATGACCCCTAATATGTAGAGAGAGGTGTCATAAAGGGTAATAAGGGTTCCTAAGACACATTAATGTGTCCTCAGACCCCTTATGACCCTTTATGACCCCTTACCATACATCTTAGGGGTCCTAAAGGGTCATAAGAGATCATAAGGGGTCCTACAACACATAAATGTGTCTTAGGACCCCTTATTACCCTTTAGGATCCCTCTCTCTACATCTTAGGTGTTGTAAGGATTTGTAAGGGGTCCTAGAGCATATTAATGTGTCATAGGACCCCTTACTATATATTATTTTATGGTAAGGGGTCCTATGAAAATTTAATATGTCGTAGGACCCCTTAACAACCCTTAGGAACCCTAAGATGTAGAAAAAAGGTGTCATCAAGACTCATTAGGGGTCCTAGGACACATTAATGTGTCTTAGGACCCCTTATGACCCCTTACCATACAATAGTGTATCGTAATGGGCCGTAAGGGGTCTTAAGGGGTCCTATGACAAATTAATGTGTCTTTTGACCCCTTACCATGCATTAGAATATGGTAAGGGGTCGTAAGGGGTCCCCTAAGATGTAGAGAGAGGAGTCACAAGGGGTCCTACGACACATTAATGTGTCCTACACTATGACACATTAATGTATCCTACAACCCATTATGACTCCTTAGGACCCTTTAGGACCCATAATATTTATGGTAAGGGGTCATAAGGGGTCTTGGGACACACTAATGTGTCCTATGACCCCTTAGGACCCTTTAGGACCCCTAAATATATATATTAAGGGTCCTAAGGATTGTTAAGGGGTCCTAAGTTAAGGGGTCCTAAGACACATTAATGTGTCTTAAGACCCCTTAGGACCCCTTACCATACAATAATGTATGGTAAGGGGTCCTAAGGGGTTGTAGGACACATTAACATGTCTTAGGACCCCTTACAATCCTAAAGGACCCCTCTCTCTACATCTTATGGGTTTTAAGGGTTGTTAAGGGGTCCTTTGACACATTACTGTGTCTTAGGACCCCTTAAGACCCCTTAGGACCCCTAAAATGTAGAGAGAGGGGTCATAAATAACCATAAGGGGTCATAAGGGGTCTTATGACACATTTATGTGTCCTAGGACCCCTTTTGACCCATTAGGACCCCTTACCATACATCTTAGGGATCCTAAAGGGGCACAAAGGGGTCATAAGGGATACTAGGACACATAAATGTGTCTTAGGACCCCATATGAATCTTTAGGACCCCTCTCTCTACATATTAGAGGTCTTAAGGGTTGTAAAGGGTTCTAGAACACACTAATGTGTCCTAGGACCCCTTAAGACCCCTTAGGACCCCTTACCATAAAATGTTGTATGGTAAGGGGTCCTAAGGGGTCTTAAGTGGTCTTAGGACATATTAATGTGTATTAGGACCCCTTACCACTCCTTACCATACATTAGTGTAAGGTATGGTGTCCTAAGAGGTCATAAGGGATCCTTGTGTCCTAGAACCGCTTAAGACCCCTTACCATGCATTAGCATATGGTAAGGGGTCCTAAGGAGCCCTAGGAAACATTAATGTGTCCTAGGACCCCTTAAAACCCTAAGGAACCCTAAGATGTAGACAAAGGAGTCCTAAATTAGGACCCTTTAAGACCCCTTGTGACCCCTTAGGACCCCTTACCATACATTAGTGTATTGTAAGGGGTTGTAAGGGGTCTTAAGGGGTCTTATGACATATTAATGTGTCTTAGGACCCCTTAAAACCCTTAGGACCCCTAAATGTAGAGAGAGGGGTCCTAAGGAGTTATATGGAATCACAAGGGGTCCTAGGACACATTAATGTGTCATACAACCCATTATGACCCATTAAGACTGTGAGGAACCTTCTGCAACAATATGATAAACATGCACAAAATAACATAAATAAAGAGCAGCAGTAGAACTCAGAGTGAATCTATTGATTGTGGACCACTTCAAGGGGGTAACCTCCTTTGAGAAATCTCAATACAATAAATTCATTAGTCCCATAAAAGGCCTCAACACACACTTATATACTAAGTATAATCTAAACAAGTATTACTTCTTATGCATGTGGGATAGTAAAATAGACTTACAGGACGACATACAAAGCATATGCATCCAAAAAAACTACACAAAAAAAATAAATAGAAGGGACACACAAGTTCCTAACATCCCCTCCCTCTTAGAAAAAAAAAAAAATTGTCCTCGAAGCTTAAGGTGTGGAAATTGTTATTGAATCTAAAGAAGTGGTTCCCATGTAGCATCCTCTGGTTGCATTCTGTGTCACTGAATCAAGACCTCAAAGATGGAGTGAGAGTGAAGCTGATGATTGTGCTAGTCAAGGATTGGTTCAGGCTCTAAGATAATCAATCCTTCCTTATCCATTTTAGGTAGAGTAGTTTGTGCTCTAATGTTGGTGCCAAGAACTTGCTTGAGACAAGAAACGTGAAATATTGGATGAATGCAGGAAGGAGGAAGTTCTAGTTTATAAGAAACTAAACCAATCTTTTGCAGAACCTTATATGGCCCATAAAATTTTGGGGCCAGCTTATGATTCCCTTTAAACTTCAGGGAGGATTTCTTGTATGGTTGTAGATGAAGAAAAACTAGATCCCCAACTTGAAAAGAGCGCTCAGAACAGTGTTGATCTGCCTCTTGTTTCATTCAATTTCAGGTCAAGTGAATATTATTCTGTAAGGTGTGAAGAATATGATCCCTAGTGTGGAGGACTATGTCAACTGCCTAAACTAGTGAGGTGGTGGGAGTGTAGGGAAGGAGCACTGGAGGTGCCTGACCATAGACTTCTTCATATGGAGTCATTTTAGATGTAGTGTGGTAAGAAGTATTGTACCACCATTCAGCAAGAGGAAGCCACTTGGCCCACTGATGTTATTGTTTAGAAGTGAACCAGTGGAGATAAGTTTCCAAGAATTTGTTGAGAATATTAGTTTGACCATTAGTTTTTGGGTGATATCCTGAACTCATCTTCAGTTTGGTGCCAGTTTGCTGAAACAATTCCATCCAAAAATGACTAGTAAAAGTTGCATCGCAATCTAAGACAATGGAAGAAGGGAGGCCATGAAGATGAAAGATCTAGTCCATGAAGAGTTATGTAACTGAGGAGGTAGTATAGGGGTGGTTGACGGCACAAAAATGACTATATTTGGAGATACGATCAAACACAACCAAGATCACTGTCTTTTCACCATATTTAGGAAGCCCTTCAATGAAATCCATAGAAATATCAATCCAAATCTGTGTGGGTATGGGAAAGGGTTCCAAAAATCTAGGAAGGAGGGTCGTTTCACCCTTGTGGTATTGGAAGGTATCACATTCAGCCACCATTTGTTGAATCATCTATTTCATTCCTTTCCAAAAGAAGTTCTGCCTTGCCTACTCATAAGTTTTGAGGAACCCAGAGTGCCCTACCAAAGGAGAAGCATGGAGTTCATAAAAGATAGCCTATAGAAAATCTAGACCCTGAGGAAGCACTAGATGCCCCTTGTATCGGAGAGAAGTGCCATACCAAGAGTAATGCGGTATAGTAGAAGGATTATTGGCCAATTGGTGAATGATTTGAGATAAAGAAGAGTCACTGACATAGCCCTACTGAACAAATTCTAACCAATTGGGAATTGGCATAGAAATATCTCAAAGGGAAGCTTGGTCATCAAATGTGTGAGAAAGAGCATCCGCCATAATATTTTTCTTACCCTTCTTGTAGATGATCTCATAATCATACCCCATGAGTTTTTTGACCCATTTTTTTTGTGCAGGGGAGGATACTCGTTGTTCCAGGAAATATTTCAAACTTTGGTGATCGGTCTTGATGCAAAAATGACTCCTTGGGAGGTATGGCTGCCACTTTTGTACAACATGAAAAATAGCCATCATTTATTTTTCATATGTAGATAGTGCTAAATTATTACCAAAAAGGGATCTGTTAGTGAATGCAATAGGATGGTCATCTTGAAGGAGAACAACACCTAGTCCATTATCACAAGCATCACTCTCAATAGTGAAGGGCTTGGAAAATTCTGGCATAGCGAGAATAGGTGTACTACACATAGCTTGTTTCAGTTGTTCAAATGCATTCTCGGCAACATGGGTCCAGGTAAAAGCATCCTTTTTTAACATAGCTGTCAATGGAGCCACAATCTTCCCATAATCCTTGATAAAATTGTGGTAATATCTAGTCAGCCCATAAAAACCCCGAAGGCTCTTGATAGTGTGAGGATGAGGCCAATTATTTATGGCATCTATTTTTGTAGTAACCACCTGAACCCCTTGGTGTGCAACAATATGCCTGAGATACTCCACTTCCTCTTGGCCAAACACACATTTAGATTGCTTCACACAAATTTGATGATTAGAGAGAAGTTGCATTACAAGCTCTAGATGATGGATATGCTCAGTCCAAGTTTTTCTATAGATGAGGATATCATTGAAGAAGACCAAAATGAATTTTCAGAGGTAGGGCCGAAATATTTTATTCATCACTACCTAAAATGTTGAAGGCACATTAGTGAGGCCAAAGGGCATGAATAAAAATCCATAGTGACCATCATGTGTGTGGAAGGCTGTTTTAGGGATATCGTCCTCATTAACCCTAATTTGATGATACCCAGAACAAAGCTCCAACTTCGAGAAAAAATGAGCGCCATGAAGCTCATCAAGAAGTTCATCAACAAGTGGAATAGGAAAATTATCCTTTATGGTGAGATGATTAAGTGCTCGGGAGTTAATGAAAATTCACTAGGACCCATCTTTTTTGTGGACAAGAAGAACTAGAGAAGAAAAGGAACTTCTACTAGGGTTAATAATACCTTGCTTCAGTAAGTCATAAACGAGCATCTCAATCTCGGTATTCTGGTGAAATGGGTAGCGGTAGGGCCTGATGTTGGGTGGGACGCTGCTAGGAAGGAGCTGAATATGGTGGTCCTCTAGGAAAGAAGGTGGCAATCCCATAGGTTCAGAAAATACACCTACATACCTATCCAAATTTTTTTGTAGATCTGCAGGAGTAATAGAGACCATTGATGGCTGCATCTGAATGGAATGGAGCTGAGCTATGACACCATGTGAATTCTTCTTAAGAATATTTTCCATACGATGTGAACTGATGATGTTTCAAGAGACCCCAACTGTAATCCTTTCAAAGTGTGTTGTTCCCCATTGGCTGAAAATTGCATCCAAAGTTCAGCGAAATCTTATAGGATGGGGCCACGGGTGCGTAACCATTGGGTGCCCAAAACCACATAACATCCACCTAAGGGAAATGCAAAAATGTTAGAGAATGGGTTATAATCTCCAATAGAGAGACACACATTGCAACATTTCCCTTTGCAAGGTAAAGTGCCCCCATTGGCAATCATGACTTCAAAGCTAGAGCAGGGATGTACAAAGCAATCAGCCTGTTTGGCTATTCGGGGGTCAATGAAGTTATGAGTGCTACCAGAATCAATGAGTATAGTAAGAGCGATCTTATTGAAGTAACCTTGGACCTGTATGGTTTGTGGGGTAGTGAATCCTACCAAAGCATGGACAGATATCTTTGGTTGGGCTTCTGGCGAAGGAGGTTCAGCAAGCAATTATTGAGGCTCAACCTCATCATCTACTGTTTCCTGAGCATCTACATACTCTTCTAGTTCAGGTGGAGAATCCACATCCAAGAGATAGAGATTTTTTTGAACACATCTATGTCCCTAGGACCATTTCTCATCACAATTATAACAAAGCCCTTTTTCTCAATGGGCCCGCATCTCTATTTCAGACAAGTGCTTGATAGGAGTAGTTTTGGGAGCTGGCGTGATTTGAGGGTGTGGAGAAACCATATTTTAGAATGGAACAAAATTGGATCTAGAATGTTGTAGAGCACTAATATTTTCCTCTACTAACTTAGCCAACCCAAGGGCTTCCATCATTGTAGTGGGCCAGAACATTTTCACTTCAGATCAAATTGCATCCTTCAGACCACTGATAAAACAACTATGGAATAATTCATCAGACAATCCCTCTGTGTGATTAGCTAATTTTTCAAAATTTGTCTGGTATTCTGTCACTACACCTATTTGGAAAAGTTTATTGAGTGCTCCTATGAATTCATAAAAATCACTAGGGCCAAAGTGTTGTAAAAGGAGTGTGCACAAATCTGTCGAGGTTGGGTCTTCATGAGCCTTGATGTACCAGCGGAACCATTGAAGAGCTTCATGTTCCAAATGAAAAGATGCAATTGGTACTTTCTTTATATCCAGAGTATTATTCAAGATGAAATAATGCTCTTCCCTATAAATCCATCTAGTCAGGTCAACACCATCAAAGTGAGTAAAATCAAGCTTCGGTCCATGAAAATTGCTAGAAGAAAACCTAGCGTCTGCAGAAGAGTCTAGTGGTCGTCAATTGTTCATGGCTGAATGCTAAAGAGTGAGACCAATAAATTTTTCATCTAGATCTTGAAGTTTGGTCTTGAGGGATGAAATTTCCTCCTCCATTTTTTTTTCTCCTGCATGGGTGACAACCATATAGCAAGAAATTTTTTTTTTTTGAAATCAATCGGCTTGGGGAAATCACTCGGATACTAACAACTTAAATGAACTACTGCAAGAACAAGAATTGTTGTAATTTGAAATGAACACAGATGTAAAAAAGAAGTATTGTAATTAACACAGTACCTGAAGGCCACGATGGAAAAAAATTTTGACAGAATTTCTACCCAGCAAGCCCAAGAAAGTGCTCTGATACCATATGTGAGGAACCTTCTGCAACAATATGATGAACATACATGAAATAATAGAAATATAGAGCAGAAATAGAACTCAGAGTGAATCTATTGATCATGGGCCACTTCGAGGGGGTAACCTCCTTTGAGCAATCTCAATACAATAAATTTGTTAGTCCCATCAAAGGCCTCAACACACACTTATATACTAAGTATAATCTAGACAAGTATTACTTCCTATGCATGTGGGATAATAAAATAAACTCATGGGATGACTTATAAAGCATATGGGTCCAAAAACACTACACTAAAAAATAATGACAAGCGACACATAGGTTCTTAAAAAGACCCTTTAGGACCCATATAATTATTTGGTAAGGGCTCCTAAGGGGTCATAAGGGGTCCTAGGAAAATTTAGTGTGTCCTTGAACCCCTTATGACCCCTTAGGACCATTTAATGCCCCTAACTCTACATCTTAAGGGTCCTACAAGTTTTTAAGGGGTCTTAGAAAATATTAATGTGTCCTAGGACCCATTAATACCCCTAAGGACCCCTTAAGATATAGTAATATATGGTAAGGGTTTGTAAGGGGTCTTAAGGGGTTGTTGGACACATTAAGATGTCTTAGGACCCTTTATTATCCTAAAGGATCCCTCTCTCTACATCATAGGGGTGGAAAGGTTTTTAAGGGGTCATAGGACACAATAATGTGTCCTAGGACTTGTTAAGACCCCTTAGATGTAAAGAGACACTACAAAATTTGGGGTCAAATTCCGAAGCCAATTTGTGACGGCACTACCATTTGTGTGTGATTTTTTTTTTCTAAGTGCCCCCGATGTCGTAATAGAAATGATACTGTCATAATTACAACACTCTCTTGATTATAAACAAAAAAAAAAAAAAAAAAAAATCTCATTTGTGATCGAGCTGCGGCATGCAAGTGGAAGAGGGCCCTAATGATGAGCTTGGTTTTTCCTGGTAACACAACCATGCTCAGCTACTTGCCAAGGATATGTCACCCATGATTTAGTTCATGGCAAGGTGATTAAAAATCTCCAACACCCATTTGATTTTGAAAATCTGCAGTAATAAGAAACCATTTGATTTTCTTCTATTGTTCTGTATTAGGCATTGTGATCAAGATGCAGCATGTGAGTAGAAGAGGTCCCTAATGATGAGCTTGGTTTTTCCCAGTAATTCATTTCTCTAATGAATTGAAATGGCCAGTGACTAATGGAACCTCTTGTCAGCTTTCTGTGAAATACTCATTTGGCTGAGGGATCCTGAATACATCATAAGTTAAACCCATACTGACAAATAATCGACCTGCAATGAATAGAGAAGGTATAGTAATGCTATGGATAACCCAACACAACCACTCAGCTGCTTTCCGAGGATATGTTGCCCATGATTTAGTTCATCGCAAGGTGAGTAAAAATCTCCAACACCCATTTGATTTTGCAAATCTGTAGTTATAAGAAACCATTTGATTTTCTTCTATTATTCTATATTAGGCATCTCTGTATGTATATTATTAATATCAATCCCGTTGTGTCTACATATATACATACATTTGGCTTCATAAAAGTGAGCGCATATGTGCACAAGATATAGGCATGAGTGACAATTATCCTATCCCTCAGAGGATCATAAATCAGCTTGCCCTTGTGGATGCCATGAATCCCTCAAATATCCCTCTAAGCATGTATAAATCTCTTTGCTTCACACTGGCCATGGGATTCCGTATCCTCATCAACAAATAATGTATCTCTAGGAGCCCCTCAAAGTCCTAGATATTCATTCCCTTATTTGGATAAACCCTGGTGATTTGCAGTTGGATTGAAGGAAAACCCATTACCAGGGATGTTATTGGGAAAATTTCAGACAAATACAATGTTTTAACAACTCTTAAATACATTTGAGGCGGGATAGTGCACAAGTATTCTATCATTTTAAATAAAAAAGGTTGCGAGGAATTTAGGAATGTCACAATGTGGGAGAAATGGGATCATGTCCAAGTTTTTGTCAAAAGGATAGGGACCTATGTCTTCCA
>MU228010.1:3379983-3397946 GCA_018584345.1 Thuja plicata
TCAGATCACATGGGTTACTCCACCCATCTCTCTAGTCCACATGGGTAACTCCACCCACCTCTTCAGTTCTAAAAGGTAACTCACAATTATCTCTTCAGTCAACCAAACTCTATCTCCTCTTTACCAAATTGAAGAGGTGGAATTTACTAATGGCTTCTCTAGTTCCCTTTGATCTCAACTGTTCATCTCCCTATCTCTGGGAATGATCTCAATCGTTCATATCATCACCAATTCCTATATAATAAACCTTTCATAACCATTTGAAGGATCCAGGATTTCAAGCTCTCGTGCACCATTACTATGTCATTTTGGTTCTAGCATTCAAGCCATCTTGCGATAACACACCCATTTCAATTAGCAAATTCTCGACACTTCTCAAGTCACAGACGCTGCCCACACCGATATTGAGCATCAAGAACAACGTTTCGAAAGGAGTAGAGAGAGACAATAGAAGCTTCAAGCGCTTTGGGGTTTGCATTTATTTGTTTTCCTTTCTTGTGATAGTACATTTTATTGGTTACGTTTCAATTTATTCATTTTAGTAGTTATTGTGTACTTGATTTATATCATTTGTGAAACCTTTTCTACTAGCCCTTGCCTTTGGAAAGCTTGGGAACCACGAATTATCTCTTGCAGACGAAAAATAGAGTTGATCAACCACGGCCGTACAGTCACAAATCTATATTTTTTTCAATATCTGTGTTATCTTGCAATTGCTGGTATTTTGCTGAAATTGATGAAATTGTGTCACAATCGACTGGTTTAATACCGCAATCGATTGTGCACTACCGTAGCTTAAATTTATTTTCCACAATTGATATTTCTAAGTCGCAGTCACATGTTATTTATCATAATTTCCTGTGCATTAGCGCAATCGCCTGCAAAATTGCGTATCAGGGGCAAAAAAATCTTTATCTTGAAATCTGAGGATCTGATATTTTCATTATTTTGTTGCAAGATGATGGGTTTCCCACGAACAAGAAGGGTAAGTTGTCGGTAAGTATCATTTATTGTTTCAAAGTTACATATACTCTCATTTTGCAAAAATCCTTTTTGATGCTAACATGTTTAAACAAAGCAAACTAAAAGGAATTCACTTATCAATTTGGGTTTAAAAGGAACAGTATTTGTCAAACATCTCACATTTCACACTTCATATTTGGGCTTAAAATTGACGTGGGGACTAAAATTGAACAAGGCAAAAAAATCTCTCAAATTGGTGCACTAAAATTGAACAAGCAATCAACACCTACTTTTGGGCTTAAAATTGAACACTAGTGCTTGTATGGTGGTGTGTCTTAGTTCACATTTCAAACTTTTGGAGCTTAATCAATTTACCTTATGTCTTGAGTTTTGGGTGCATTTGCACAGACTGTTAAATTAGAAACCTTTATACTTTTTAGAAAGGCCTATCTGGGGAATGCGCTTCTTCCTCGGAGAATGACCTTAAACTGGTAATCCTTCCGATCAGTATATAAACAAGGCACGAACCAAAGTTCCATCTTATCTAGCCAAGCTTGGGCGAGGTGTGTTGGTAATATTCTCGATCGAGTGAATATCCCTAAGGAGCCAGCGTGATCAACTAGGCTCTTAATTGAGTCACACACGTACAAACCGATTGGAGAGACACCACAGACCCTTATTACAACCTTGATTAATTAGAGGCCAACCTGTTTTACCTCTGAAATGGTACCTTATTATAGTGCAAGGGGTTGTAGAATTTCCCCCCAAGATCCCCAACATATGTGTCCCATGGTATTTGTGTAGTGAAAGAGATCTTCACTCCATAGCAACAATACCTGGAAATGGAAAAAATACGGGCACCTACATCATGGATCTTTGTGTCCTAGTAGCGTGATAATTATTGTGTGAGCTAACAGACATTCAATCATTGGGCCTATAACATTGTATTCTAAATCCATTAACCTAGATTAATCTAACTATTCATTGTTGAGACCTCGTGATAACCTTGCAACTTGGAAAAGTTGTAGAACATACACATTTTCAGTCTTCATTCTTCAAAACACAGTGTCTGTCGTGCTTGTTCCTTTGATTAGTTTCTAAAAACACAAAACAAAACATCCAAACTATCAAAATGAGTCAAACATGTTAAATTCTAGGGTTGTCAAAGTCAACTATCTTGCAAATCAAAAGCATTGTTCCAAAAATTTCAAAATTGTCAAGCAGTGATACCCATCTTTTAGTCTTTTTTGAGACTGTTTCTCATTTACCACAATTGCCCACACTGTGCCGCAATTGAAGGAAATTTTCTGCAATTAACTTGTTTATTGCCGCAATCATCTTGTTTATTACCGCAATTGGTGATAAACTACCGCAATTGACCATTTACTTTACCACAATTGGTGAAGTTGTACCGCAATTGACCAGAGATACTTTATTCCTATTTTGACATAAAAACCTTGAGAGAACTTTTCATTTGGTGTCCAAAACTAGTGTCTATCCCAGGAAAATATGAAGAACTTTGTGTGAATCTCTAAACATTAAAGATCATCCCTTTGTAAAAGCATGATTATTGTCAAAAACATTGTTAGTTCAAAAGCTCAGACTCAAAATACCTTGATCTCATCATATCAAACATCATCATCTTTATCAAAGTGACTTTTTCCCAGACAAAGGTTGGAAAATCTTATCCTTTTATCATCACCACTTTGAGATCAAGCTATATCAAAATCTATCCTTAGAATTACCCTTGTCCAAAACATAACTCGGACTTCCTTAGAAAGGATTTTCTTCCTTGTTTGCTTTATATCACTTGTTTTAGTTAAAAAACCTAGACCACACTATGTCTCAAACACCTCATGGAGGGCCTTACACAAGGTCTAAGGCTAGAAATCAACCTGACGAGTCATATATCAATAGATTTCCTGCTTGGGAAACAGAGCAAGAGAACGATCCGTTCGTGAATACCAGTTCTGCTCTATTCATTGAACAACCCCGTGGGGCAGCTTTTTTCCAAGATATCATAGAAGTAGAGCTTGAATATGTGGAGAAAGATGTTTACTCCATGAAAGTAGTTGACATTGTTGTAGAGAGGAACCCTGAATGTTACCTAGCCATGCTAATAAAGAAGGGAGTCAAGCTCCCCGCTAAATTCAGTGTATCAACCATATGGTCCGAAAACCCTCTTGCAGGTCAAAACACTACTCAGCCTCCTCAGATACTGACTGTTGTGTCTCAAATCTTTCCACCATTGGTATTACCCACATTGACACTGACTATACCCAGTCAAACCAATGACCCAACCCAGGCCAGCACATCTTCCACTCAAATCATAACAGGCTCGCAACTAAGTGCACCCATGATCACTAGTATGCCTCCACCTTTGGTCTCATGGCTAGGACAATCAAGCTTTCATTCTATGCCTTCCATCCCACCAAACACCAACTATTATAAAACCATGTCATTGTTGAAGTAAATTCACACTAGCCTTGGGATCAATACCTCATGCCCATAGGGATCCATCTCTGTAGGTACGAATTACAGTCAATGCCCTCCCAAGGCTACATATTTGCCCATTCTAATATCAATCCAACCTCCACAACAACAACCCCAGCTTTAGTTTCCTTAATTCCAACCCTTGCAACAACAAACCTAGATTTAGTTTCCTCAAATCCCACCCTCACAATAGCAACCCCAGCTTCAGTTGTTATAAATCCAACCTCAACAACAACAATATCAACCCCAGTTTCAATCACAACAGCAAATGCATCAAAACCCACCATGGGCTACCCATCTACCCCCATTTACAAATCACTTGGTGGGAAATCAATATCAAGTCCCCAGGATGAAATCCTATGTCCCTACTCAAGGGACACAGAGGCGCAGCCTCATACACACTACAGCACAAAGGAACACCCTCACACACCAACCTCAATATCAAACGGACATGTTAATGCAACAAATGCAAACCCTTCAAACCCAAATGATGGATATGCAAAATTAGGGGCAAACTAAATCCTACACTGTAGAGGATTTATACCCATACCCATTTGACCATTCTCTCCACATGTCTCCATTCCCAAATCACTTCTTGGTACCAAAATTTGACAAATATAGGGGTAGTACCAACCCTATTGAACATATTTGAGAGTTCTTTGCTAGTTGTGTCAAAGTCTCCCATGATGAGACATATTTAATTCAATTATTCCCACAAAGGTTGGCTGGACCAGCAATGGAATGATTCTCACATTTACCTCATGGCATTCAGTCTTGGGGTGAACTGGTTGAAAATTTCATATCTCACTTTCATCATAACATCGAGTGCAAGGTCAACATTAAGGACCTTTTTGATATCAAATAGAAGGATGGAGAGTCTTTTGTGAAGTTCCTACAGATATGGAGGAATATGGAAAACTGCATAACATATGATGTGCCCAAACAAGACTTGATAGTCATGTTTGTTGACAATCTAATTCCAGACATGTCATTCACAACAGAGTTATAGTTAGCTCCGAACTTCACACAACTCATCAAACGAGGAGTTCATTGTGAGTAGAACTTAGTCAAATGAGGAATCCTTGCAGATCCCACACAAATGAATACAAACAAAAATGCAACAGACAAAGCTAAGTGGTGGAACCAAAAAAAAAATGTCACTAGCAATGGTGCCATTGATATGAAGACAGTCAACTATGCACAACCCAAGGTGTCACTGCAAGGCGCACATGTGGCCAACCAAAAACCCATAGGGCCCACTCAACAAGCATACACCCAAAACCAACCTCCTCCTATACAAGCGTTCATTGTGTCAAAAAATCAACAACATAATCAACGTAGACCACATTTTTAATTCCAGCAATGAGATTTCACACCATTGGGAGAGTCGATAGAATCAGCTTTACACAAGTTGATACAATCAAACACTATATATTGGCACTTGACCAAGCCCTTTAGAATGCCACTGTCCCAAGGGACATAACACTCGAGAACTTCCAAATGATGGTTAATCATATAGCTACTAAAAAACATGCCACATTCATGGACTGTGATGTGCCACTGCATAAACCCCTGCATATTGATCCCTTGCACTTACTTGTCCAGGTCCACAAAAGCGCTATTCATAGGGTCCTTGTTGATAGTGGAGTTGGGTTAAACATTTGTACTCTAAAGTTAATCAAGAAACTAGGCTATTGAAAATCAAGCATTAATGTCACAAGGAGGATAAATATCAGAGCTTATGATGAGGAGGAAAGGTCCTCTAAAGGTATTATCATTCTACCTATCCATATCGGTCTAGTGGTAAAAAAACACTCCCTTCCAAATCCTAGACCTTGAGTTGGGATAAAACATGCTAGGGAGACCCTAGATACATGAAATGCAAGTTGTACCTTTGATGTACCATCAATGCATCAAGTTCCCACACCAGGGAGAGGAAATAATCATAGAGGGAGACCCCAATCCTTTCCAATACTATAATATTTTCCAAATCAGCACTGATAAATAGGTACCCTCAAACCAAGATGCAAGCATCCCATCCTCTTCAGATTCAACTCCCAAGGATGTCACATGAACAGCAGGAAAGATAACCATTAACCAAGATGCAAGTGTTCCTTGCTCTTTAGATTCAAATCTTTAGGATGTCACACACAAAGCAGGCAAAATATCCATCACCGACAAAGGTCGTGGTGAGTACAGGTATGAAGAGGATTTCACCATTACACACATGCCTTAGAGCCCAAGAACTTATGGCATGCCACAACCTGTTATTACAACAGAAACTCCACATCCTATTCTATTCATATGTCCACCCACAACCTTTGTCATATGGGGAGACATAGCGGAAGAAAAGCCATTTGAACAAGATATCAGTACATGGTTATACCAAGACCCACAAGATACCATCTGACAAACCCCCTTGTCGAACTATGGTAATGGTTATACAATGTTACAAAGATTTGGATATGATGGTACAACCGAGCTAGGGGCAAGACAATAAGGCATAATGGAATTGTCTCTCCCGCCAACCCAGAGAAATACAAGAGGGTTGGGCTATGGACAACAAAGAACCAATCCTGTGATCCAAGACATTCAAGTCAATTAGGAGCAAATAGAAGAGATGCATTGGGGGCACAACATAGAACATGTCTTGATAAGAAACATATTAGCATAGTTGTTGCCCGCCAAAGAGGGAACCACATGAACCCAAATAGAACTCCACATAGCAATCAATGATAACGAAGGAAGTGAGACATCTGACGACCATTCTATCGATACCAATTCCCATGAGTATGAGTGGAGATCCCTTCAGGACTCTGAACCATCAATCCCAGATTATTCCCCTCGGTCAGACACTATCATAAACCTAGAATACTTATTTGACCAATTATCCATCGCCAAACAACCCTGCATATATAAGCATGTCATTTATCAAACCTCAACTGGTGCATCCACATCATAGTCTAGTTTTGTAGGAACCATATCTGTATTTCCTTTAAGTCAACTAGAGTCAGACAACCATGAAAGTATCTATCTTGTACACCCGGAGCTAATAGAGTGGGATCAACAAGGACCCCCTGATTTAGATATCTTCGAGAATGATGAGGCTATTGCTAATTTCATGGGACTTAGGGAAGGCATTCAATTAGGAGACCACAAGGCAGGTTTCTCAATTGACCTCGACAGAGCGGCATATTTCAGGGATGCAGCTCCTCTTTCCAGTCCACAAAATAAAAAAGAACAAAAGAATGATAAAAAGATAAAGCAAGATGTATCTTCTAGAAAAAACCTCACTGAGGTGCTAGAAGATGGAAAGAAGGAACTCCTCCCCTTGATAGAGGAGAAGTCAACATTACTAGCAGAAGAAACAAAGGAAGTCAATTTGGGAGATGACAAGAACCCAAATATCATATACTTGGCAAAATCTCTCACCCCTAAGGAGAAAGAATAGTTTATCAGCTTCTTTAAAGAAAGGATGATCAATTTTGCATGGTCCTACTCAGATATGCCCGTGTTAGATCCAGAACTAGTATTACATCATTTCCCATTGCTACCCAATGCCAAACCTGTCAAGCAGAAGTTGAGAAAGATGCATCCCCATGTTGCATTGCTAGTCAAGGAAGAGTTGAAGAAGCTCCTAGATGCTAAGTTCATAAGACCTATACCATACGTAGACTAGATATCTAACTTAGTACCAGTTACAAAGCATAGTGGTTAGATAGGGATTTGCATAGACTTCAAGGATCTCAACATAGCTTGTCCCAAAGATGACTTTCCTTTACCCAAAATTGATATGATAGTAGATCTAACCACTAGACATCAAATGCTATCTCTCATGGATGGCTTTTTAGGGCATAATCAGATAAGGATCGCACCAGAGGCCAAACATAAAATAGCTTTCACATGTCCTTGGGGCACTTACTATTGGAATTTCATGTCATTTGGTCTCAAAAATGTTGGCGCGACATATCAAAATGGCTATGAAAACTATATTTCATGATCTCATCCACAAGAAAATGGAAGACTATGTGGATGACATACTATCCAAGTCAATGCTTCACAAGGATCATCTACAAGTATTGGGACCAATCTTTGACAGAATGCAAGAATTCAAGGTTCATCTAAACCCAAAGAAATGTGCATTCGGTGTCACCGTAGGAAAGCTACTGGGGTTCATAGTGTCACATAGAGGAATCGAAGTAGACCCAGCGAAAGTCAAAGCAATATTGGACATGCCTCCACCATCGAACCTAAGGCAACTAAGAGGGTTACAAGGAAGGCTCCAATCAATCAGGTGCTTCATAGCTCAGCTAGTAGACAAGTGTCATCCATTCCAACATCTATTGCACAAAGACATCAAATTCATATGGATAGAGAAATGCGAACAAGCACTCCAAATATTCAAGGAATACCTTCTCAAGTCTCCTATATTGGTGCCACCAGTCCAAGGTAGACCATTGCTTCTATATATCTCAATGATAGAGTCAACATTAGGTGTACTCTTGGCATAACATGATGATGTAGGTAAAGAGATAGCCATCTACTACCTAAGCAGAACATTGGTTTGATATGAACTCAACTATACGCCAATCGAGAAGTCATGCCTTATAGTTGTCTTCACTTCCTAGAAGCTGAGACATTATATGTTGAGTCACAAAATAAAGTTGATCACACATATTGATCCTTTAAAGTACCTCCTAAGCAAAAGCAGTGCTCACTGGATGACTGGTGAAGTGGGTAATGATCTTGAGTGAGTTTGACATTGAGTACATAGATAGAAAGGCCATCAAAGGACAAGTGATCATGAATCAACTAGCAGAGGCACCCATTAAGGACCATCAACCTATTATATCTGACTTTCCTAAAGAATCTATCATGACACTACAATTAGAAATCGAGGTATGGCAACTATACTTTGATGGGTCATGCATGAACCATGGTGCAGGGGCAGGGATAGTGCTTATCACTCTAGATCATGATACAATTCCAAAGTATTTTAGACTCAACTTCCCGTGCACCAACAACATAGAAGAATATGAGGCACTGGTCATTGTTTTAAAAATAGCGATTCAATGGAGAATCAAGAACCTAAAATTCTTTTGAGATTCACAGTTGATCATCAGTCAAGTCAACACTGATTATACAACCAAAGATGAGAAGCTCATACCATACAAAGCATAGATGGAAAGACTACGCACCAAGTCCCATTACATCTTCTTCAAGCAAGTACCACGGGCACAGAACAAAGCTGCAAATGTGATGGCTACCATAGCATCATTGATTGTTATGCCAGGCAATGAATTAAGATTCCAATTTCTAGTAGAGCAACTCTTGGTGCCATCACATCAAGCATCCATCACAGAATCAGCATGTGTCCTTGTTGGTCCTGAATCCCCATGGTACCAAGATGTCTATAACTATTTCCAAAATAACATCTTACCTCCCAACTTGTCTAGGAACCAGAGAAAGTCCCTCATCTACAAAGCCTCTAGGTATACCATCCTCTCAACTACTTTATATAGATGAAGTCTAGATGGAATTCTACTATGATGTCTTACTTCCACAAAATCCCAAAAATCTTTATACGAGGTACATGAAGGAATATGTGGAACCCACAGAGGTGGAAACAACTTAGCTAAGAAGATCATCTGCATGGGATACTATTGGCCCACAATAGAGACAGATGCACACAAACATGTACAAAGGTGTAGACAGTGTGAGATTCATGCAGACCTCATCCATGCACCAGCCCAGGAACTAAATCCTATCACATCACCATTGCCATTTTCCATGTGGGGATTTGACCTAGTGGGCAAAATTACATCTTCTTCAACAAATGGACACAAATACATCATAGCAGCAACAGAGTACTTCACTAAGTGGGTGGAAGAAATTCCTCTCACTTGCATAACTGGAAAGCAAATAGCAATGTTCATACTTAACCACATTATCTGTCAATACGGGATCCCTCAAACTATCCTAACAAATCATGGTACACCTTTCTAGAACAAGGATGTTGAAGAGCTATGTGAACAGTTCCATATCAAATAAGGGTTCTCCTCATTTTATTACCCTCAAGGGAATAGCCAAGCCGAAGCTACAAACAAGACAATCTTGAAAATATTGAAGAAAATAGTGAATGAATTAGGGCGAGACTATCATTTATAGCTTAGTCTCGCATTATGGGCATACATAACTAGTGTGATAACACCTATAGGAGCCACTCCTTTCTACCTATTCTATGGATCAGAGGCAATATTACCCCTTGAAGTGGAAATCCTATCCCTAAGGATATCATTAAAGAACCTGGTTTTAGATGAAGACTATAGAGTAGCAAGGCTCAGTGAACTGGAGTTACTAGATGAAAGAAGACAACATGCCTTCAACCACTTACAAGGCTATCAAAATTGCCTTAGAAGGAACTATCATAAGAAGGTAAAGCCACAAAAATTTGAGGTAGGAGACATTGTCCTCATGGAAAATCAAATGAACCAAGTAGAGAGAGTCAAACCCAGAAAGTTTGAGCCTAACTGGCTAGGACCATTTGTCATTGTCAGCTCTACTCAGAGTGGGGCATTCATACTAGCGACACCAGAAGGAGATCAGCTCCCTAGATACATCAAAAATAAGCACTTCAAGAGGTTCTACCCTTGAGGTCTCTATGGTTAAGGAACCTATATACATATCCAAAAAATACCAAAAAAATTATAAAATACAAAATGTTACCTTGGTGAAAACATGTCAATCAGGCGCCTTGGCGACAACAAAAAATATCAAAAAGGCAAAAAATTAAAGAGAGACAAAATCACTCTCTCAGTGAAAACCTGGCAATCATGCACTATTGAGTAGGTACCTTGGTGAAAACTTGGAAAATAGGTGCCAAGTGTTCATATCCAGCTTCACCATCAATAAACTCCAAAATCAAAAAGCTTGAGCACACTTCACATGCAAGACTGACTACCCAAGCTATATCCAGAAGCACAATCCCCTCTGAGCACCAAGCACTTACCCATGGTTAATACTGGTCCACTAGACTAGGGGGTGATTCTAAATATCCTGAAAAAATCTAAAAAAATTTGGAAAACTCCTCAAAAATCCTAAAAAGATCAAAATGTTCTGAGAAAATCAATCTTCATAAAAAAACATTCAAAAAATTGCAAAATCCCAAGCAATAAAACCAACTCGGTTATCAAGAGAGAAAAGGGTGATCATGCCCAGTCAATCAATGTCACAATCATGAGTTTGAAAATCAGCACTGGGCTCATCTGACACAGCTTTATCAATCTATCAAATCAATCAGCAAGCAATTGGCGACCAAGCCAATCTATCAAATGTCACAATCATGAGCTTTGCGAACCAGCATGGGGCCCATCTAACACAGCTTGATCAGCTGCCAACATGATCACAATCAAATCATATCAATTGTCTTACATAGTGATGGATATGCTCAAACCAGACATGTCAGTCTCATATGAGTAATCTATTACTGAAACTAGACACACTCAACCAATCAAGCCAATCAAGCCTATCCAAAGAGTCAAGCCAATCAAGAGAACCCAATTGCATCGAGGAACCATCCAAAAATGTTGACTGGGTCAGTCGAGTCAGTCAGATGTTAGTCTATATATCATGGTTATGTTCTTACGCTACTCTAGGATCCACCATGTGAGGAGAGTAGCTATGATAGATCATGACTTATTTTCTTTGATTGTTGTCTTTTGAATGTTCACTTCAATTTTAGGGCCATGGTGATTTAGGATAAATTCGGTAGGCACTGTCACTTATCTAGTAGTTGCGCAGTTCCACAATCTGAGCTTAACCCTGGGAAAGAATTGGACATTCCTTCTCTTTTATTTTTCTTGTTTGGTTTATAGAATCAAGAGCTCGCAGTGCTATTCAGATGGACTCTGAGTGCTTTGGAGTTCTATCTTGGTTTCTATGGTCTTTCCCTTAATGTTGCAAACAAGAGCTCATAATGCTATCTAGATGGACTCTAGGGGCGTAGGAGTTCTATCTTGTTTTCTTGGCTTTCCCTTTCAGAAATCAAGAGCTCGCAGTGTTACCCAGATGGACTCTAGGTGCATAGGAGTTCTATCTTGGTTTCTTTGCTTTAGTTAATTCAAAAGACAAAGAGGTATCTAGATGGTTAATATCTGGGTGCTTTTTCCTCTCTTTCTTTTCAAACAGGTAACATAGTTGAACCCAGATGGTCAATATTTGGGTGCATTAGGTTCTCTTTCTATTCAATCTCTCTACTTCTTCTACTATCAAGAGGTCGTGGCGGTATCTAGGTGGTATGTAATCTGGATCATTTGACACTCTTCAAAATTTTAAAAAATGCAAAAAAAGATGCAATGATGACAAATATTGGAAATAGGGGCAGCAACTTGGGACACTCATCCTTTCTATCAAATCATATCTATCAAAAATGCAAAAAAAAAAAATCCTTTCTACCATTTCATTCTATTAAATCAATCTTAGAGAATGTCTATCCAAACTAACTTCTTTCTAATTAACACATGCATTACTCAGATATTTTTGTGCATAATAGATTGCATCCATTTCATTTAAGTACACCAGAAAAGAAAAAAACATAGTAGTTGCATACATGATAAATCATAAAATCACATGCATCCATAAGCATCTCATATAAACATGCATTTCATTTCCACCATCCTACATATACATGTTAGTATCATAGGAAAAGTAAATTATCTATATACAAGTGTGCATAATAGAATCATATTGCATATACATCTCATCATCTAAACCACCAAATCATGTAGAATCATACATATATCAAGTAAACCAATGCACTTCATATCAAAAATACTAGTTGCATCTCATATAAATCAAACTATCTAAGTACAATGTATGGTTGCATGTCTGAACAAAAGAAGGTAATCAACATATATATAAATAAATATCAGTGTGTCGCGATACAAAAATGGATACTAATCAGAGTATATCAAATGACATCACTACAAAAAATGGTACATGATACATAATGGAATCAACATGTGCTACCCCCACCCTCGCCAAGAGGTGGATGAGGGGGTGGCATATTAGAAGATGGTCTCTGGGATGAGCCAGGAGATGTAATACCACTGCTCTATGATCAATGAGCTCTACTAGACCTCTAAGAGGCTGTATAACTGGGCACTCTCTACTCTGTAGGAATGACACCCTCATAGTGGCACCTCTAGTACTCGATCTCTCTCTATGCATCATGACCAGATCTATAGTATCGGTCCAGAACATCTCAGTGAGAGGCATCCTATACACTGTCAATGAAAGAATGAACCTCAGCTTGAGCCTGTCGCTCTCTAGCCTTAGCAGCTGTCACTCTAGCCTCCAAAGTAGTGGCACATGCATCAGATGAAGCAAACCTGGCCTGAAGATCCTGTACCTACTGGGTGAGACACTCCAACTCTGAGGGATCATCCTCCATACCACCGATGGCTACATCCATATATCCCTCATCAGCCCTATCCCCCAAACCACCACCATCACTATCTGAGCTCTCACCCGTACTGCTGCCAGTACTGCCACTATCAGTTGATGAACCAGTCTCTACACTCAGCTTGTCTAGAGCCTCCATGTCTATGTCCCCAATCTCAATATCCACATCCTTAATAACTACCTAGTCCTCCTCTGTCGGAGCCAAAACAACACCTATCTGTCACTGAACTCTCCACACCAACTGGGGTGCCTCCTCCTCCATAGCCTCCTCATCCTCTAAAATGGTGCTCAAACCAACTCTCAAAGCACTAGTCTGACTGCCACCCCGACCACCTCTAGTCCTCACTCCACCACCAGCACCCCCAAGACTAGGATCATCTCCCCCATCATCTCCCCTCCCCCATCCTCCATCTCTCCCCCTATCCCTACATCCATCACAACCTCCAAATCTGCCTCCACCTCAACCACCGTCCCTCCCTCCATCCCAGCCTCCCCTCCCTCACTGTACCTGTCGGGCCCTCCTCATAATAGTCTAAGAAATAGGACAAGAGACATCTGTCAATGCAACTGGTTATGCCTAAACCCAATGAGCATCATACTGTGGGGTGGTGCCTGCAAAAGATCAAATTCAAGTATCAGTACCACAACAAAGCAAGACAAGGGTATAACAGAGCAGATGACCAAGTATCAAAAAAAAAGTAAGGAAATTACATCAACAATTAGAAAAGAAGACAAACCTGCATCTACAATAGTCGAACGCCATGTCCATGCAACAAGAAGTAAACCTACAAACTCAGTCCGGGCAGCATCGAGTGATACGACACCACCCCAGACGGCAGAGTCCCTCAACCTATGAGCAAAGTAAGCATAAGAATTAGACACGTCCTGACACTCTCCAAACTAACACAACACCTTGTCAGTGTTGTGAAATTCAATCATATGAATATGGTTAGTAACACGTCCAATCAAGTTTCTCCGCTGATAGTAGAAGGGAAGATGGATGTCCTCTCCATCCCAGATAGGGAAATCTCTATAGGGCCTCCATATGAAGTAAGGAATCATATCCAACTGCTATCACCAATACATCAAATGAACCATGTGGGTCTGAACAATGGCTCCATCATACATATAAACATAAGGCTTATCAGTTGGAAAAGCACGAGTACCAACAGGGCGGCAAACAACTATGTGTTCCCAGGCCCATATCTGAAGGAGGGTCGCACCATAGCCAAGCGACTTACCATTAAGGTAAGCCGCATAGAACATATGAAAATGCATGTGAGATAGCATACATGGCCCCCAAGCATATACAGTATAGTCCCTGACCATACTCTACAGAATGGTATCAAAGCCAATAGAAAATCCAAGCTGCCAACGATCAGGGTATCAAATGTCAAAAATCAGACTACCTAGTAAGGTGGACAATCTTTCGAGGCCCAAACAAAATCTAGACCATGGTATATCATACGCACTGGATAACCCAAGCTGATCTTGGGGAAATCTAGATAGCTCAGCCAAGGAAACAATCCCAGAATAGGTGAAATACTCCACAAGCTCACCCTGGATCGGAAGTTGGAGGATGCGGTACACATCCTCCAGTGTGACAGTACACTCACCAGCAGGTAACCAGAAAGTGCATGTCTCAGAATGCCACCACTCTACAAGAGCAGAGATCAGACCCCTATTGGTCATGATCTTAGAAATATAGCAAATCCAGTACAAACCCAAGTCCCTAAGTACTGACTTCTCATCCTCTGAGAGCTGGAACCTATACACAAGACCCATCGGTCTCGACTCACGACAGCGCAGAATCCGCCTGGTGAACTACACACAGAAATAAAACAAAAAAAGATTAGTTTCAGTCATTAAGGGAAGTAACAGAAGCCCGGTGAACTACACACAGAAATAAAATAGAAAAATATTAGTTTCAGTCATTAAGGGAACTAACAGCAGATGTGACACAAAGAAATCAAGCAACCAGTGCTAAAAAAATGATTGCGGTAATAAAACCTACAAATGCAGAACTCTTATGCAATTGCAAAATAGAACATGCAATTGTAGCATACACCAAGCAATTGTGGCATGAAAAGCTGGCAATTGTGGTACACTTATCAATTGTGATTTCTAACCAGCAATTGCGGCATTTAAACCACAATTACGACAAAACCGAAGCCGATTGTAGCACAACGCAGAAATGCAAAAAAGTACAATTTTTAAAAGTAATAAATGAAGCCATTAATGACATAGGAAGTGATAAAACTCACCAGACGTCCTGAGCCAGTTGGTCTACGATATGCCCAAACTCAGTCAGATATGTGTGTCATGCCAAGTAGACCCACTATCACACGAAAATAGGATGAAAAAATAGAGAAAATGAAAGAAAAACTCACCAAGATCTCCGAAGCTCAAAGAAGGCAATGTGACAAATGAATGGCTCTCTTGGCTACTTATAGGGACATTCTAAAACCCTAATTTCTCAAAATAGTTAGAAATTTCTTCCTGATCCCCAGAAACTTTGATGGTCAACAGCAGGGGCATAATTAAACATTTTTCAAATCAGTCAGCTACCTAGATTCAAAAATTGCGCTTTCAACAAGTTAATGCTCATGTCGTAATTTTTTGCTCAAATTTGTTGAGGGGGCATAAATACACCAACTATCGCTGGGGCAAGCTGGGGCAGGATCAAATCTAAAAATTCTTTGACACATTGTGACAAGTCACATCGCATCAAAGAGGGGCAAATGTAGACACCCGAAAATGGACAGGCTTGCGAATTTACATTAAAAACACTAATTTTCATCTATTAATTAATGGTTTTTCAATCATTAGTTAATCATCTATTTTCCTTTAAATTCATTCCCCAAATCATCTAATCAAATTCCCAAAATTAATTAAATAATTAATTTTATTTAATTAATTAACCTTAATTGATTAATTACCATTAATTAATTAATTAAATTCAATTTCCTATAGTTTAAGTTCAAATATTTAAACTTACTAATTAAATTCTTTCAATTAAATTAATTTCATTTCATCAAATAAATCAATTCTAAATAAAAAAGAATTCAATTATCTCACATGTTGAAAACATTAATTAAATAAATGAATTAAATATTCATTTATCTTCAAAGAGATAACTCCAATCAGATCACATAGGTTACTCCACCCATCTCTCCAGTCCACATGGGTAACTTCACTCACCTCTTCAGTTCTAAAAGGTAACTCACAATTAGCTCTTCAGTCAACCAAACTCTATCTCCTCTTTACCAAATTGAAGAGGTGGAGTTTACTGATGGCTTCTCTAGTTCCCTTTGATCTCAACCGTTCATCTCCCTATCTTTGGGATTGATCTCAACCATTCATATCATCACCGATTCCTATATAATAAACCCTTCATAACCATTTGAAGGATCCAGGATTTCAAGCTCTTGTGTGCCATTACTATGTCAGTTTGGTTCTAGCATTCAAGCCATCTTGCGATCACACACTCGTTTCAATTAGCAAATTCTCGACACTTCTCAAGTCACAGATGTTGCCCACACCAATATTGAGCATCAAGAAAAACATTTCAGAAAGAGTAGAGAGAGACAATAGAAGCTTCAAGAACTTCAAGGTTTGCATTTATTTATTTTCCTTTGTTGTGCGTGTACATTTTATTGGTTATGTTTCAAGTTATTCACTTTAGTAGTTATTGTGTACTTGATTTATATCATTCATGAAACCTTTGCTACTAACCCTTGCCTTTGGAAAGCTTGGGAACCACGAATCATGATTGAAAGAGGCATACACCTTCTTTGAGAGTACTTTGCAATGTGAAATTTGTCAAACAATACAGTTTTGTTCTCTACACTTCCCCATTTTGCATATGTCTTCCATGGCATTCGCAACAACAACTTGGTGAATCCCCTTTCATGCTTTGATTTATGCCCATAGATTATGTGTCGACTAGAGAATTTACAATAGCTTCAATGGAGTCCCATGCCTATTTTCAAATCTTCCATGTTGCCACAAGCAAGGGTTCTAGACAATGGCTTAACACCCACAGATTGCATTTGTAATAAGTTTCTAATGGCCATTTCAACAAATCCATTTTCTGTCTACAATTATTAATGAAAATTGTCCTCATAGTGGCCACAAGCATGAAGATTGACACACTTGTGCATTTCCAGCAATCATTTCATTATCTGGGGATTTCGCATCTCACATAAGGCCCTTACATGCATAGCCATGGCACCTGTCACAACATATGCTTCCTTTGCAATACTATGGCCAAATTTCCTCAAAGGAGTTGATTAGGGTTGTCTATAAGGTCAGAGGATTGTAAACATATCTTATTATATCTTTTTTCATCACTTGTATGAAATGAAATGACTTTCAGCTCATATATTTGATTGAAATACTGTTAGTCAATTTCTAGTTATTGTGATTGTTCTCCAATCAAATCTTCTGATAACCTATTGACAAGACCATTTGAACAATAATGTAGGTTTCTTTGACCTTGGCATAGTGTTTTGTGCATGTAGTTTAATTGGTGGTTATTTAATATTAGACTATTTTGACCAGCAATTATAAATAATTTTATCATTCTACATTTGACATTAACTAATCAATTATTTATATCTATAATGTTTTGTGATTAGGTCTTTTTTATTTTATGTATATTTTGGGATGTTTTTTTAATTAAGAACAACACACACACACACACACACACACACACACACACACACACACACATATAATTTTTATAATCATACAAAAATTATATAGCATTAGGCCTAGAATGTCATGACAAATTAATGATATGAACCATGATAACTTACCACACTAAACAAAATTCAACATTCAATCAATATTAGCAAAACAAAGAGAAAATTAATATTATAAAGATAAAGTAAGAAAAAATTATAAATTCATGAATATTTTTTTAATCAAAGTAGTTAAAAGGTTAAAACTAAGCTAGTGGAGAACAATAGAATAGAATGCATGTAAATCTTAGAAACAAATATAGATAACATTATGGTTGTCATAAGAAGTCTAGATAACAA
>MU228010.1:3413631-3437600 GCA_018584345.1 Thuja plicata
AAGTACCATATCTCTCTCTTCAAGGGTGGGTTATTCATTACTACCATGTCATGTTGTATTTAGTTGTATGTAGCTCTAATTGTTTATTGTCTACTATGCAATATTTAGCATATGTATCAGGTGACTCGTGTGACTTATGTAAATCTTTAGAGATAAATGCCATTGATACCCTTTGGATAAAGAGGATTGATACCACTTCTACCATCCTTTAAAAGACTGGTTTTAAAGTTAAACCTGAACTATAATGTCTCTGTGAGTTACGTAGGCAAGGCCATCTATGATGAGCCCCTGAGGCATTAGGTATAGCATTTAGGTCTTGTACTTTTGAGTTCTTCCTTAATCTTACCACCCCTTACCAATATTTTACATATTTTGCATCTCTTTATGAAACTAGTTTTAAATACCTTATGATTGATTTAGCAAAGTTATTGATGCAACATATCTTACGATCTTGTATATAATAAACTATGAATTTTATATTATGCATCTAGTTGTGTAGCCATATATATAGGTGTAGGAAATAGAGAGGCAAGGAGAATATGATACACAGGCAAGAAAGAGAAATTCAGGTATGCAGTTGCAAGTCATGTTGGTTATTTAGACATCGTAATAAGTTTTATTGTTTTAAGTGGATTTATTATCATTTTAGATTCTAGTTAAATGATATAACAAAAAGGTTGACACTATGTATTAATGTAGTATGTCATTATTTAGAAAGAAAAAAAATATTGCAAATTAGATATGTTTAGAGTAGTATAAATAGTTTGTTTAATGTCCAATCTACTGTTATGAATTTTGGGCATTACATACAACTCTCCCATTTATTTTTCAAAAGTTATAATAATTCATACGGTAGAAGTTTTTCAGCACTCATGTGTTATGGAATTTAATGAACATGTACATATCATAAGTACAGTTTTAATGAGCATGTACATATCACAAGTAAGTACATGTCCTACTTGTACTTATCAGACAGTCACAGTCTTCTAGTTTTTGGATGAGCTAATTTGGTAATACCAATTATTTTATATTTATTTGGCCAACCGCTAATGAAATTATCCCAAATAAAGCACATGAAATCATGGTTCCAAAATAAGTAAAACCACAATTACTAAAAATAGCGATACTAGGACACTAAACTCTTAAAAACTCTAAAGCGACACTAAAAAAATGCATGTGACGTCGAGCCGTCGGCAATTACTGACGGCTCGATGTCAGGTGTATAGAAAATTCATCGCACGTCTATCATAATTTTGACACTCATTTTGCAACGCCTAGGTGTTGTAATAGCAACAGATAAAATGTAACAAAAACATGATAAACATTATAGCCGACTCCTATTGCGACACCTAGACATTGCTTTTTACAGACGTGCGACGAATTTTCTATACATGCAACGTCGGGCCGTCAAAAATTACTGATGACTTGACATCGCATGTATAGAAAAATTTTCAAATGTCTAAAAAAGTGATAGATAACATGTGATGCTTATGTTTCATAATAGAGACAGATGAGATGCAATGCATATGTGTCATAATAGTGATAGATAAGATGCGACACCTACATGTCATAATAGCAATAGCTAAAATATGTAATGGCAGCATGGTAACCATCAGAGCTGGCTCATATTGCAATGGTTAGTACCATCGCAATAATGATAGATGGTATAGCCATCATTAATTTCAACACCAAAACTGCAACACTGGTCTCTGTCGCTAGGCTGACGGGACAGTGTCAGATTAGTGATGCATAGCGGTCAAAAAGAGGTCTCAAATGTACTAGTGAGAGGGGTACCATGGGATTATAAGGGTCCATAAGGAATCCTAGGATACATTAATGTGTCCAAGAACCCCTTATGACCCCTTAGGAGCTTTTAGGACCCCTTACCATACATATTAGCAGTTCTAAAGGGTCCTAAGGGGTCAGAAGTGGTCCTAAGACACATTTATTTAGGATCCCTTATGACCCTTTAGGACCCCTCTCTCTACATATTAGGGGTTGTAAAGGTTCTTAATGGATCCTAGGACACATTAGTGTCCTAGGACCCCTTATGACCCCTTACCATACAATAATGTATGCTAATGGGGTCTTAAGGGGTCGTATAACACATTAATGTGTCCTAGGACCCCTTAACAACCCTTAGGATCCCTAAGATGTAGAAAAAGGGGTCCTAAATGGTCATAAGGGGTACTAAGACACATTAATGTGTTCTCCTTAAGAGCCCTTATGACCCCTTAGGACCCCTTACCATATATTAGTGTATGGTAAGGAGTTTTAAGGGGTCTTAGGATACATTAATATATCCTAGGACCCCTAAGATGTAGAGAGAGGAATCCTAAGAGATCGTAAGATGTCATAAGGGGTTCTAGGACACATTAATGTGTTCTACAATCCATTATGACCCCTTAGGACACTTTACAACCCTTAGATGTATGGTAAGGGGTCCTAAAGGGTCATAAGGGGTCCTAGGACACATTAATGTGTCCTAAAACCCTTTATGACCCTTTAGGATCCCTACTTCTATATATTAAGGGTCCTAGGACACATTAATGTGTCCTAAAACCCTTTATGACTCTTTAGGACCCCTACTTCTATATATTAAGGGTCCTAGGACACATTAATGTGTCCTAGGACCCCTTAGGACCCCTTACCATACAATAATGTAGGTAAGGGGTTATAATGGGTATTAAGGGGTCATATGTTACATTAACATTTTTTAGAACCCCTTATGATCCTAAAAGACCCCTCTCTCTACATCTTAGGGGTGTTAAGGGTTGTTTACAGGTCCTAAAACATATTAATGTGTCCTATGACCCCTTAAGACCCCCAATTTGTAAAGAAAGGGGTCCTAAAGGATTGTAAGGGGTCCTAAGGGGTTCTAAGACACATGAAAGTGTCATAGGACCCCCTATGACCCCTTATCATCCATTAGGACCTATCTCTCTACACCTTTGGGTTTGTAAGGGTTGTTAAGGGGTCCTGTGACACATTAATGTGTCCTTGGACCCCTTACAACCCCTTACCATACGCTAATGTATGGTAAGGGGTTCTAAGGTGTTGTAAGGTTTCTCAATGGGTCCTAAAACATATTAATATGTCTTAGGACCCCTTATGAACCCTTAGGACCTTGTTTGGTCCCTAGGATTTATGGTAAGTGGTCCTAAAGGGTCATAAGGGGTCCTAGAACACATTAATGTATCGTAGGACCCCTTATGATTCCTTGTTATCCTTTAACACCCCTCTCTCTACAATTTAGGGGTCCTAAGTAGTCTTAAGGTGTCCTAGGACACATTAATGTGTCATAGGACCCCTTAAGACCCCTTAGTACCCCTTACCCTACACTAATGTATGGTAAGGGGTCATAAGGGGTCCTAGGACACATTAATGTGTCCTAGGACCCCTTATGACCCCTTAGTACCCTTTAGGACCCTCTATCCACATCTTAGGGGTCCTAAGTGCTTTTAATGGGTTGTAGGACACACTAAAACCCCTTAGGACCCCTTACCATACACTAACATATAGTATGGGGTCCTAAGGGGTCTTAAGGGGTCCTAGGATACATTAATGTATCATAGGACCCCTTATGACCCCTAAAGACCCTTTATTACCCCTCTCTCTACATATTAGGGGTCATAAGGGTTGTTAAAGGGTCTTATGACACATTAATGTGTCCTAGAACCCAGGTTATGACATCTCTCTCTCTATCTCTCTCTTTCTCTCTCAACCTCTCACCAAGATTGGGTTGCCACCCATGACAATTGAAGAGGCATTTCCTAAATATCATAATTCTTAGCCATCATGGGATAAGAGAAATAATCTAAACTACATTAAAAAAAATCAAGGGTTCCATTATGTGATAGACTTAGTGATATTTTCAAGCTTTATAATGGAGAACCAACCCCTTGGTGGAACCCAAATTGATAGGTCAAAATTGCATATCTAATAGCTCAAGACGTATCCTTTTACTTTTATAAATAAATTTGTATGTTTTATATGGTGTTTTAATTTATATTTATTCATATTTGAATTCAAAATCTAGTCAGTATATGCATTTTCACAGTTTAATTGATTATTTTATACCTTTTCAAAGATCTTTCCAATGATTAAGCATCAACGACAGTCGATGGTTGGCGCTTTCCCTTAAACAATAGATAAATGTCCTTTAACCTTCAAGGGAATGCACCTAGCTAACACATGTCCTCAGATATTGGCTGACTAAAGTCAAAGTAGGTTAATATGTTGAGCAAGTCAAGTTTCATCCAACGGCTAGCGTTATCCCTCGATCAACAAGATGAATACTTTTAACAATTAAGGCATCATGCTATACTGACTCATGTCCCAGATCCACAAGTGCTCCGAGTAAATGAACACAGATCAATGACTAAACCTCGGTGAAGATCTCTAGTAGGTGTGATGCCTCAAAGAAAAGATGCTCATCCTTTATTCATCAAGGGAACACACCTGATCAACACCTGTGCTAGGCCTGCAGATGTTTTGGGGATGAGACAGCAGGCATATAGATGGAAACACATGTTTCATCAAGAAAGATGATAAGGATTAAAGTAATTTATAAAGAATGTTAAAGTATGAGTTACTATAATTTTAATCTTTTAGCACATGGTTCTAATCGACGGTGTCATTTTAATCAAGATCAAAAGGTGATTGACTATTAGCAAAAGTTTGAAGATTAATTGGTGGTTAATTTTGATTAGCATCAACATTTGGTGTAATGCCTCAAAGTGGAGATGCACGAATTTTACTCTTCAAGGCATTACGTGATCTTGACACGTGTCTTTGATGGTCAAAAAGGCAGAAAGCTTCGGCAGCAACATGACATAAATTCATTTGTCTTGTTTTAAATACTTTTAATTATATTTTATGTGTCTAAAGGTTTTTATTATTGTTTGATACGTTGTTATAATTTTCATGTAGGGTTTCAAAGGTGGTGGCTAATAGAATAATGAGCCTTGGGTGAAATACTAAAATATAATACGTACAGACATCCATTGAGTAGTATGCATGAGAATGAAGGATACTAGAGGGTGGTTAAAAACGTCGACATTCCTGTTCTCAATGATAAAGCTCTCCAACACACCAGAAATAATATCCATTGTCAAAGGAAAAATATGTAGATGAGTATATGGTCAAAGTATCATGATGACCATATTACAAACTCGTTATTATATTAGACATCATATTGAAGATTTGATAGTATCATTATTTTGAATTGTCTCTAACAAATCACAAGTGATTTGTTAGTAATCATTATTCTGACTCCTTTTGGTCAACAACCATTTCTAACAAGGATGTTTAATACTCCTTAATTGTAACTACTAATTTTCAGTTGTTGATCTTAGGATTAGGTATTAGTTATGAATAAATGTATTGATTTGAAGCTTGTTTGCATCCTTTGGACTTCATATAAATAAGGATACCAAGATAAATATGAGGGGGGGAATTTATGATCATTATCAGATTGGTTAGATTTGATCAACAACTGTTACATGAACTTGGATGTACCATTTTTCAAAATCAATAAATATAAGTGCTTTTTCTTTCATTTGTGGGAATTGACTCAACTTCATTTTCGATTAGTCCCTTGGATAAAATCTGTTGATTTTGTTCAATAAATTAGTTTGAATGTGCATACTTTTCATTAATTTTACAGTTATACTATCAATTGGTCTTTTCATCTTGTATTGTTAAATTCAATTGATTATGGCCATAATCAATCAGTCTGTCATTTGAAGAGTTAAATACAATTGAAATAAACTGTGAATTTGTCCTAAGATATATGCTCATTTGAATACTATTGAAGTGATAGTCTCTTAAAAATTGTCTCTAAGATTGTATGTACTATATTTCCCATGATAGAATAAGGCATAGATCTAATCATTTTTTGGCTTATAGTTATTCAGTTCATTGTTTATAATTTTGTGATATCTTATCCATCTATTCATCTCACCTCACATTCATATTTACTATATCTTTTTAATGTTTTCTAAATATTTTAGTTTTGCAGTCTGTAGCATATTGTGTTTATGTTTATTTATTTCAAGTTCCTTTGCCATCCTTGAGAGAGAATTTTTGGAGTGTATTCTATCTACTACTAAAATCCTTAAAACTTGAAGGATAATTTTAAGGTATAGGCCTACCATCCTTGGTTCTGTAGAGCTAGAATTGGAGAGGTTCCAACCTTGTTTTAGGGTTGAGCTTGTTAGTTAGATAGATCACTTGGTTTTCCCATCATTGGATCGACAAGTCCATAGGAAATATAATATGTTGATTTGAGCACCAACAAATTTGGGACTCTACTAGGGAATTGTCTATGAAGACAGTTTGAAGAACTCTCAGAATCTTTGGTAATAATAAGAAGATTAAGACTCTACTAGAGATAGGAACCTAGACCAGAGAGATATTAATTTATTTATGATAAATAAAGTGGTGACTCTACTTTTGAAACTTTATAACATATAAGTGATAAATTTATATTAGGAAGGTCTATAAGACAAGACAATTTTGTTGAATTGGAACCAACAAGGAGAACTAAGGATTCAAGTAAGAAGATGTTGTATGTACCATGCATAATGCACCCTGATAAGGATGATCAAGAATTTTCTTGTGAGAAATTTTTTGGTTCAATTCATCATAGTCATGAGAATAATGATGAGAACTGTAACCCTTTCTCCCAAGTTGGTAGGGAATAGCATGAGCCTCAGCATGGTATGAATCAGGAAGTGGTTGATAGAGAGGAGAGGTATAGAAAATGGGATGCTATCTTTCGTGAAATAGATAATGCAGGATTAGATGATGAAGAGATGATCAGGGCTCTTAAGAAACAACCAAAGGAAGTATTAAAGAAGATGAGAATACAAAGATGTGCAATAAAATCACCAAGAGATGAAGGAACGATAAAGAATGATAGAAATGGTGTATATAATCCTCATCATAGAAAGAATAGGGAGCACATTTTCAAAAGTGGTCATACTAATCCATTGTTTGAACCAGACAATAGAGGAAGGTGTGAGAAGAATAGAAATGGAAATGGAAGGAGTGGTCATTGAGGAAAACTAAACAATGAGGAAAATCATGACCAAGATAGTAGAAGGAATCCTAATGGATCTAACCATTATGAAAATCATGGCCATCGAAATGGCAGAAGAAAGTATAATGGATACCAAAATGATAGAGGACAAAATTATGGCCCAAGAGAATATAATATGAACCAAAATTTTGGACTGAGAATGAATAATCAAGGATTGCAAAATCTAAATCATCAAAATATGACGCAAGAAACAAATAATCAGAACAGAAACAATTATAGAGCCCCAATGACTTCTAACAGATATAGACAATTGGATTTTATGGAATAATGGGATACCCTAATGTTATAAAAAATGAATTAAGAACTTCAATTCCAAAATTTTTAGGGAATGAATCAGAATCAGCTGAAGTACATTGCATAAATTTGAAGAATCTTTTCCAAGAGCTTGATGAATAAAATGAGGACATATATATGAAATTTTTTGTTCAATCTCTCATCTAAGATGTAGATTAATGATAAAAAGGTTTACCAGATGGATCCATATCTAGTTGGCATGAATTTGTTAATCAATTTATAGAAAGATTTGGTGATCATAATGATACTTCCTTTGCATCTCATGAATTGACAAGTATGAAGAAAAATCAAAATGAATCTGTTGCTGAATTCAACAAAAGATTTAATAAAATATTAAACAAGATTCTGAGAGCTATTAGACATGTTGATGCCTTTATGATATATTTTTACATGAGTATCTTTGATAACAAGACCAATTATGAAATCAGATCTAATAAGCAAAATACTTTAGCACATGCTTTTAAAATGGCTATAACTATTGAAAATGATAGGAAGGCATCTGGCATAATTGCTAAAAGGGAAGATACTCAATTATTCAATCCAAAAGGTCCTAAGAAGTACAAAGAGGAATATAAATTAGATAAGATTATGGATATGATGAAAAGTCTCCAAATGAGTAACAGAAAAGATAACTTCAAATACAACTAGAATAATCGACCACCATTCAAAAATGATAGATACAGATTGCAGGATATGCCTTATAACACAGAATGGAAGGATGGAAAACCAGTGAACAAATAATTTCATACTCTTGATCCATTATCAAAAGGTAACCATATCTTGTAGGAAAACCCTTGGTGTGATGTATGTAGGATGCCTCATGTAGCAGAGAAATGTTTACTAGCACAGGCTGTTATGGAACCAAATGAAGAAGATGATAATCCTCAACCTACTGCATTTATGTTATCAGCAGATCCCATGTGGGGATATGATGATTACAATTCTTTAGATGAACATTACTATAAAAATGACCTTAACAGAGTGTACCAGTATGGGAATTATCAGGAAAGGACTTCAGGTTTGAGAAAATTGACAAAAGAAGAAAAAAGAGCATATAAAATAGCTGCAGTTGAAGAAGTAAAAAGTAATTATAGATCAAGGAATAGAATAGTGAATGTAGAACAAGGTAAATTTGACCAAGGAAGCAATCCAAAGAAGTTGAAGCACAAAGATATTACTGAAGAGAAACAGGTAGAACCCTAGGACTTTCCAAAAATAGAAAAATAAAATGTGGTCAGTAAATCTCTTCCCAATAAATGTTCTTTTATGTCTAATGAATTACCTCAGGTTAAAATATTTCTTCCTTTGCTTGAAATAGTTAAAATACCTGAATGCAAAAGTGAAGCTTTGAAAATATTGTCTAATGTAGGTAATAAGGAATATCTTAAGCAAGAAGTAAAGGATCCTCCAGCTATTTATCTAGGAGCTACACTAAGAAAAAATGGAAATCAAATTGATCCATTCTATCTTACATTGTTAATAAACAATAAAATGGTGAATAATTGTATGATAGACTCTGGTGTAGCTGTAAACATTATGCATGTAATGATGTTATGAAAGAATTAGGAATGAATGGTGATACCAAATTTGGTAAATGTTATGCTATGGATAATAGATCAGTTCCTGTTGTGAACATAATAAAAAATGTTGAATTTAAATTTCCTATATACTCTAAAATTTCATTTAAAATGGATATTAATATTGTTGATGTCCCTTCCAATTATGGAATGCTTTTGTCTAGACAATGGTCTAGTTTAGTAAGAGGTAGTATTCAACTAGATCTTTCTTATGCTTCTATCCCAGTGAATGGCAGGGATGTGAGAATTGACAGGGAGACTTGAAGTCCATAAATTATAGAAGATGTAGATCCAAGCCTGGTCACACATTTCTGTCACTCCGATATGGATAAATTTTAGGTAAGTATTTCAAAATATGCAATGCAAAATACTCAATCTATTGGGTTGGATGCAGAAATAAATGACAATGAAATTTAGAAAATGTATTTCAATGACACTTGTTGTAGGGATGGTAATGGAACTGGTGTTATTTTCTTTGCCCTAATAATAAAGTTTTTAAATATTCCTTTTTATTAGATTCTGAATGCACTAACAATGTTGCAGAGTATGATGATCTATTACTTGGTTTGAGAATAGCTAGTAAATATGGAATCAAATGTTTAAGTGTCTTTGGGGATTTTGAATTAACTATTTCTCAAGTTATAAATAAATTTGTTGCTAAAAATCCTCCTCTTAAAAGGTATAGAAATGAAGTATGGGAATCTATAGAATATTTTGATGCTTTTTCTATTAACTGGATAGATATATCAGAAAATATCCTTGCAGATTTTATGGCTAATTTGGCATTAAAGAATAATGACATTCCTTATGAGTTCATAGTCCAAGTTCAAGTTAAAACTAGGCCTGCTATACTTGATAACATTAACAACTAGCAAATCTTCAAAGATGATAAAGATATAATCATATTTTTAGCATGTGAGCATGAATATGAAGATCAGTTGATAGACTTGAATGCTCATGTTGAGATAGAGGATGGGAAAGAAATGTTGTTTGGAAAGGAATTCATTCAGCTTAAGACCAATAAGGTTCTAAAAGGCCTCGTAACACTAGAAATGTTGTTTGATTATAAGGATTCAAAAATAGAAAATAAAAACACTAATGTCACAATGGATGAAGTAGAGAAGACAAACTTGGGAAATGAAGAATCTCCAAAAGAAATATTTGTGGGTAAAAGATTAACCCCCAAGATTAGAACAGATATCAACAAACTATTGAGAGATTATATACATGTATTCGCTTGGTCCTATGATGAACTTAAGGCTTACCGATAGGATCTCTTTCAGTATGAGATACCTTTAAAGCCAAATGCCAAACCATTCAAGAAAAGAAAAAGACCAATAAACCCTACTTTATCTCCCAAGATGAAAGATGAATTAATCAAAATGAGGGATGCTGGCATAATAAAACCAATTAGACACTCAACATGGGTTTCAAACTTGGTTCATGTCAGAAAAAAGAATGGTGATATCAGACTTTGTGTAGAATTTAAAAAACTAAATATATCATCATTAAAGGAAAATTATGCATTACCAAACATGGAAGCATTATTGCAAAAGGTCACAAGAAATGATTTATTTTCAATGATGGATGGGTTCTCAGGGTATAACCAGGTGAAAGTAAAAGAAGAGGAATAATATAAAACAACATTTACTACACCTTGGGGTACCTATGTGTATGCCAAAAAATCTTTTGGACTCACTAATGCAGAGGATTTTATTGATGTAATCATGGTGGTATATCAAGATGACTTAACTGCTTACTCCAAAAGAGAAGAAGATCATTGGAAGAATTTGGATCAAATCTTTCAAAGAGCCCTTGAATATGGAATATCATCAAACCCAAAGAAATGTGATTTTGTGGTTACTTAAGGAAAATCGTTAGGACATATTGTATCCAAATATGGAGTAAGAATAGATCTCGAGAGGATTGAAGCAATAGATAAAATTGATGTCCCTAAGAATGTCAAAGGGATCCAATATTTCTTTGGGAAGATAAAATTTGTGAGAAGATTTGTCCCAATTTTTTCAGAGATAATTAAACACATTGTTGTGATGTTGAAAAAGGGTGCACACATGAAATGGACTGGTGAGGCTTTAGAAGCATTTATTAATATCAAAAATTTAATTAAAGAGGCTATTATTCTCAAGTCCCTAGATTATACCAAACCATTTCAACTATTTTCTTTTTCATCATACCATAATATTGCAGTTGTCCTATTACAAAAGAATAATGAAGGTTATGAACAACCAATAGCATTTTTTAGTAAGACTCTTCAAGCCTTGGAATTGAATTATGATATAAATGGAAAACAAGATTATGAACTTGTGAAAGCAGTAAAATTCTTCAGACCTTATTTGGTTGGGGAAAAAGTAATAACTTATGTTTCTAATGCATCAATAAAGGATATATTCAAACAGTAAGATGTCATTGGGAAAAGATGTAGATGGGTGAAACAAATTCAGGAATTTGATATAGAGATTCATATTACTAAAAAATTTAGAGGAAAAGGGTTAGAAAAATTGATGGCAGAATCAAACATGGATGCATTATAGGTAAATCATGTGGATTTAAGTGAAATTCAAACAAGTATTGAAAAGTACCCTTGGAACACTAATATAGTACATTTCCTAAAACACATGAAATGTCTAGAAGGCCTTACAGATAGTCAGAAGAGGATAGTAAAATTGTAGACATCTAAGTATGTCTTGATACAAGGGGATTTATATTGGAAAAATAGGGATGGTATACTTATTTTTTGTTTAGATGTATACCAAGCCAAGAAAGTGCTTAAGGATCTTCATGATGGGGCATGTGGGGGACATTTTTCAGCAAAAACAACTTCCCATAAAATATTGAATGTAGGATACTATTGGCCTTGTCTATTTAAGGATTGTTATGCATATATTCAGAAATGTGAAGCATGTCAAAAAATTTCAGGAAAGCTCAAATACAATGGTGCCTTACCTCTTAAACCTATGTCTACTAAAGAGCCATTCCAAATGTGGGGAATAGACTTCATAGGGGAAATCACTGATACTTCTAGTGGTGGACACAAATGGATTTTGGTAGCACTGACTACTTCACTAAGTGGGTGGAAGCCATACCTACTAGAAAGGCTACTAGTAAGGTTGTGATCAAATTCCTGACTGAAAACATAATAACAAGATTGGTGTTCATCCTAAAAAATTTTTTGATAATGCCATGTTTTAGATCTGCAGAATTTACTAAATTTCATGAGAAATATGGAATAAAGATTTCTTATTCATCCCCTTATCACCCACAAGGAAATGGCCAAGCAGAATCGAGTAATAAAAATATAATGAAAATCATCAAAATAATGTTGAGCAAAAACAAGAGAGCATAGTATTCAAAGTTACCACTTGCACTTTGGGCAGACAGAATTACAATCAAGAAATCTACTAGATATGCATCATATGATCTTGTCTATGGAAAGAAGGCTTAGTTACCATTGAACAATTTACTAGAAGTATACAAATTTGTAAATTAAGAAAAGTGGGAGGAGGTGGACTTCATGGAGGATAAATTTTATCAGCTTGCAGAGTTGGATGAAATGAGGAATCAAGCTCGGGAAATAAATCATGAATTACAGAAACAAGTGAAGGTTTTGTTTGATAGGAAGACCACAGAAAGAAAGTTTCAAGAAGGAGATTAGGTTTAAAGATGGAATATAAAATATCATGACAAAGGAAGGCATGGAAAATTTGATTCTTTATGGGTAGGTCCTTTTGTCATCACTGGTAAAGGAGGTGAGAATTCTTATCTCTTACAAGATTTAAAAGGTTATGCTCATGATATTCCAGTACATGGTCAGTATCTTAAACCCTTCTTCTCTTGAAATTTTTAAAAGGAAAGTTATTTCTCTCATTTCTATACTATGTATTATATTCTTTTGTTCTTCTAATGGTCTGATTTTCCAGAGATAACTAGGTTCTTCTTTTGTTCTTTTGTTTTAAATAATTTTAATTATATTTTATTTTTCTAAGGGTTTTGATTATTGTTTGATATGTCATTTTTTTTTCATGTAGGGTTTCAAAGGTAGTGGCTGACAAAATAATATGACCTAGGTGAAATACTGAAAGATAATACATTCAGACATCCATTGAGTAGTATGCATGAGAATGAAGAATACTAGAGGGTGGTCGACAATGTCGATGTTCCTATTCTCAACAATAAAGCTCTTTGACACACCATAAATAATATCCATTGTCAAAGGCAAAATATGTAGATGAGTATATGGTTGAAGTATCACGATGACTATATTGCAAACTAATTATTATATCAACATGATATTGAAGATTTGATAGTTATAATTATTTTGAATTGTCTCTAACAAATCACAAGTGATTTGTTAGTAACCATTATTCTGACTCCTTTTGGTCGATGACCATTTCTAACAAGGATGTTAAATACTCCTTAATTGTAACTGCTAATGTTCAATTGTTGATCTTAGGATGAGGTATTAGTTATGAACGGATGCATTGATTTGAATCTTGTTCGCATCCTTTGGACTTCATATAAATAATCATACCAAAATCAATACGAAGGGGGGGGGGGAATTTATGATCATTATCAGATTGGATAGATTTGATCAACAACTATAACATGAACTTGGATGTACCATTTTTCAAAATCAATAAAGATAAGTGTTTTTTCTTTCATCTGTGGGAATTGACTCAACTTGATTCTAGATTAGTCCCTTGGATAAAATCTGTTGATTTTCTTCAATAAAGTAGTTTGAATTTGCATACTTTTGATTAAGTTTATAGTTATACTGCCAATTGATCTTTTCATCTTGTATGGTTAAATTCAAATGATTTTGGCCACAATCAATTGGTCTGTCATTTGAAGAGTTAAATACAATTAAAATAAACTATGAATTTATCCTAAGATATATGCTCATTTGAATATTATTGAAGTGATGGTCTCTTACAAATTGTCTCTAAGGTTGTAGGTAGGGTTGGGATGATTTTGACTCTATTTCCCATTATAGAATAAGGCACTGATCTAATCATTATATGGATTATAGTTATTTAGTTCATTGTTTAAGTTTTTTGATATCTTATCCATCTGTTCATCTCAGCTCACATTAATATTTAGAATAGCTATTTTATGATTTCTAAATATTTTAGTTTTGTATTCTATAGCATATTGTGTTCAAGTTTATTACTTTCAAGTTCCTTTTCCATCCTTGAGAGAGAATTTTTGGAGTGTATTCTATCTGCTACAAAAAGCCTTAAAACTTGAAGGATAAGTTTAAGGTATAGGCCTACCAGCCTTGGTTCTATAGAGCTAGAATTGGAGAGGTTCCAACCTTGTTTTGGGGTTGATCGTATTAGTTGGCCAAATCACTTGGGTTTAACATCATTATATTGGAAAGTCCATAGGAAATCCAATGTTTTGATTTGAACACCAATACCCTTGAAGAGTAGGATATTGTACTTTCACAATGTAAAAAGTCGAACTTGATATTGGTTTGTCCAGATCAAATGGCTCTAATGGAACATCATGAGATGGAGCATGTGTTAGGATATGGTGTGGGCCACACACATGGATCTTATTATATAATTGATTGCATACAGTTCCTTGGATATGATTTCCAATTAGAAAGAGTAGGATACCTATTAGTAATAACTGAGAGGGGGGGTGAATCAGTGGCCTCAAAAAATTATCACTCAAAATTAACCACCAATAAATAAACCTCATATTATTATGTCCCTACAAGATGCATGCCATAAAATACTAATAATGATTAATTGTCTATCATTTTTCTCTGTCAATCCTTATTCTTTCTTGATTGTCGATAAGCAGTATAACTATTTACCAAAACTCAGTAAATAAGCAGAGTATACCGATCAATCTAGAGTTAGCTATGTAAGATGCAAGATAGTAAAGAAATGAATCATACACACATAACACATGAATTTTAATGTGGAAACCCTATTAAGGGAAAAACCACTGGGACCGGTACCCCAAATTTTTACTCTTCTGAAGTGAGCCCTATAAGGAGCCAACCCTGTTAAAGGTTACAAACACACAGGTAAGTGCGACCTTGTTAGAGGATTTTATACATAGAGGTTGTCACTTAGTATTGGGCATCTATTGCTACCATCATTGAATCAACCTCCTTCTTAGAATGTCAATAGGTATCAGGAAAGTCCAATGATACTTTCATGAATCAACATTTTTGGCACTCCTTGAGATGTACCTCAATGTATAGAAGATTATTAAGTCCTGCCCGGTTAAGAGACTTGATGCTTCAATGGTTAAAATGAAACACTATGACCTGTTCATATTGCAACTTTGAATTGCAGATTTTTAGATCTATTTAAGTACATTACCTCTCTAACCAATTGTATCAATTCAATCCTTTGTGCTCCATACTTTCTGCTCTGTGATGTTGTGCTCACTATTTGTCGATGTCTGTAGAATTCCTTAGCTCTTCCTTCAGCTTGTTTGATCAGTACTAGATGAATTTGTTCTTCATCAGTTTATTTTCAGCATCCTCTTTCTATTCACTCCCCTTAATCCCATTCGTAAATGAATTAATCTTGTCTCTCATATAGACATAATATTCATTATTTCTTGATTCTTGATTCTTGGTGTGATAAACAATCCAGCCAATTAGATTTAAAGAATAACTCCTGATTTGTCTCATATATATCTTCTTTATAACTGTACAAATCATCTTTAAATCAATCACTTATCTTTGGTGGAATAAAACAAAGTAGACAACTAGTTAAGTCTATTTTTAGCTCTGCCAGCTAGATATTTTGTCATTTTCTAAAAATTTTGTTCCATCGGTCACCACTATAGTTAGTCATTGGTGACAACTAACAGTTCCATCAGTGAGACTCTAGATATCTTCATGATCTCCATCCATTAAGAATCATTTGAATTTTACTCATTAGGCAACACTGTCTTTAGCTCGTCGGGCAACCTTCTGACTTTGCTCGTCAGACATCCTGTGGTTTTGCTTCATCAGGAAACACTATACTTCTAATTGTTGGGTATCACTATGACTATTCTTATTTTCTCTATCCATAGGTGTACACTCTATCGGTGTCATTTGTCACTAAGTGAATACTTGACTTTTGTGCATTGTTGAAAGCATAACCTTTTCTCCTTTGGTTTTCTAAAGTCTTTGGCACTATGTACATGACCATACATATGATTATCAAGTTCACATCAATTAAAATACAATACATTAACTGATTTAATGCCTTGCATTATCTTCAACTTAACATTGTCAAACATTCAATCAATTACATGTCATCAATATCTCCCTTTAGCATTGATGGTAACATACTATATTATCACAATATACTATTTCTAATACAATATGAAATACAAAATTTGAGATTCATCAAACTATCAATCTTTTTGTTCTGATAACCAATAAATGTCTGACAATCGGTAAGCTCTATTTTAGCGTAGATTTGATTCTTGCAACTCTCTATATTCTGATGTGTTGTGCTCTCTCCTTGTGTCCATTTCTCTCCCTTGACTGTTCTTTCTCTTTTGATTTCCTTTTATCTTGTCAGCAACTCTCCCTTTGTATAATCTTTCCATACAATTTCTATCCCTAAGGATATAATCTCTCCCTATTGGAGTAATGTGATAATGGATAATCTCTCTCCCTTTCTAGAAGGATGTGATAATATGGATAATCTCTCTCCCTTTGACAACAATTCCAAACAAATATCTTACAAATATCTGACATTCATGTCAAACAATCATTTCTCTCCATCCATAATATATTCCTTGAATTTCCCTTATCCATTAGCAATACAACAATATGCTCTAGTGCTCGGTGTTGATATATACCTTTTTGTATATAGATGTAGCTTTGAAGTTTATCTCTTTGCTTGCATCAACATTACTGATATTCTGATAATATGTGGGCTGATGTAGCCTTCTAGTCATTTTACTGACTAGGAGACAAGGGTTTGACCCCTAGTCTCTTTCTCAAGTACTCAAATGTATCATTGGGCAGTGAATTGGTGAAGATATCAACTAATTGTTCTTTGGATTGCACATACTCAAGTGTCACTTCCTTTCCTTGAACTTGTTCTCTGAAATAATGATACTTGATGGCAATGTGTTTAGTCATAGCATGCATGAATAGATTTTTGGAAATTTTTATTGCACTTGTGTTTTCACAATAGCTAATTACTGGTTCTAAGATCTTCATATGCATACCTTCTAGTAATTGTTTGATCCATGCAATATTTGAGCAATTTGTAGCAACAAAAACATACACTGCTTCTACAGTAGACTGAGAGATGCATCCTTGCTTCTTGTTAATCTATGTGACAAGTCTATCACCCATAAAGAATGCTCCTCCAGTTGTGCTCTTCCGGTCATCAAGATTTCAAGCCCAATCAGCATAGGTAAACACCTTAAGTTCAAATTATCCTTCTCTTCTATATCATAATCCATATTCCTTGGTATTCTTTAGATATCTTAAAATTATTTTCACAGCAGTCATGTGTGATTCCCTGGGGTTAGCAGAAAATCTAGCAACAATTCCTACTGCATGTGCAATATCTAGTCTAGTGTGTACAACATACATGATTTTTCCAATCATTGATCTATACAAAGTCTAATTTACCTCTGTTGTCTTGTCCTCCTTTGTCAAATTACATCCAGTAGCCATCGGTGTTCCAACTGGTTTGGAATCTTACATCTTGAATATTTTCAGGACCTCTTTAATGTATTTGGACTGTGTAATGAAAATACCTTCACTTTGTTGAATGATCTGTAGACCAAGAAAGAACTTGATCTCTCCAAAAATAGACATCTCAAACTCTTTGCTCATCTCATTTGAAAATAATTTGCATAGCATATCATTGCCTCCAAATATGATGTCATCAACAAATATTTCAGCAATCAAAGTATTAGTATCAGTATCTTCCTTCAAATAAAGATTATTGTTTTCACTAGTCCTTACAAATCCAATACTTATAAGATAGGAATGAATTCATTCATACCAGGCTCTAGGAGCTTGTTTCAATCCATAAAAGGCTTTATGAAGTATACATACCATGTTTCTCTTGTTTGGATCTACAAACCCTTCTGGTTGCTCAATGTATAGCTCTTCTTCAAGTATTCTATTTAGGAATGTTGACTTGACATCCATCTGGTATACCTTGAATCCTTTGAATGCAGCATAAGCAAGTAGTATTCTTACACCTTCTATCCTAGCAATGGGAGAAAAGGTTTCTCCATAGTCAATACCTTCCTCTTGTGCATACCCCTTGCATACTAGTCTACCTTTGTTTCTTGTGACTTCTTCATTCTCATTCAGCTTATTCTTGAATATCCATTTAGTACTGATGACATTCTTATCGTGTGTTCTTGGCACAAGTGACCATGTCTTGTTCTTCTCAATCTTATCAATCTCATCATTCATAGCACTTATCCATTCTTCATTATCAAGTGCAGCATTGACAGATTTTGGCTCAAACTCACAAATTAAATCAACTTGAGTTTAAAGACTTACTTCTTGTTCTTGTACTAGCTTTCTTAACTCCTATGATCTATATCTCTAGATGGTTCCTTCTTACATATATTGAAAGTATAGATACAACTCTTTTTCTATTAGCTTGATCATCATTTTGTCCTTCATTTTGTTCTTCATCACCTTGCACATTATTTTGATCAATAACCTGACCATCGGTATTTGTAGCCTAACCGTCAGTTAGAACATTCTGTTGCTTAGGAATTAAGCACTATTGCTCGGGCAGAGTGTTGGGTTCTTCAAATGATACAAAATTTTTGTAGTCCTCTAGTTCTTTTGTGCTTTCTAGCTCATTCTTTTCTACAAATTCATCTATCTTTACATTTGCACTTTCAACAATTTTGTTAGAAGCCTTAATAACACATTTATAAGCCTTAATTTTGGTGGAATACCCTAGAAAGATACCTTCATCACTTTTGGCGTCAAGATTTCCATTTCTATCATCCTTTAAGATATAACATTGACTACCAAAGATTTTAAAGTAACTTACATTGGGTGTTTTACCATACCACAACTCATAGGGTGTCTTCTTTGTGTCCTTCAATTGTACTCTGTTTAATGTGTAGACAATAGTACTGACAGCTTCCCTCCAAAAGATTTGGGTGATTCCTTTCTCTATCATTAGTGTTCTACCACAATCAACTATGGATCTTTTTCTTCACTCAGCAATCCCATTTTGCTATGGTGTTCTTGGTGCAGAAACCTATCTTTTTATACCATGTTCATTATAGAAATTAGTGAATTCATCTAATATAAACTCTGGTCCTCTATTTGATCTCAAGCATTTCAAATCCTTACCACTTTGTTTCTCTACCATATCCTTATACCATTTAAACATCTTGAATGCTTCAGATTTATCTTCTAGAAACATAACTTCCATCATTCTAGAGTAATCATCAAAAAAGAGAATACAATATCTATCTCCATAATAACTATTTGTCCTCATTGGTCCACATAGATCAGTATAGACTAATTCTAGAATATCATCAGATGTATGGGTTTTACTTTTGAAACTAGACTTTGTCATCTTACCTTTTTGACAATTCTTGCACATGATGTTGTCAGGCTTTGTCATCATTGGTAAGCCTCTTACATTTCTCCTTCTACTTATTTTCATCATGTTGTCAAAATTCACATTGTTGGAGATTTGATTCTGAGCAATTGATTGATTGTATGTTTGTCATTGATAACAACATATAATACACAGTAGTAATTTTGTATGTAATTATCAGAATGATGATATGAAGACTTGCATGGATAGATACATGTTGTTGACATGTTTATTATGTTATTTTCATACACGCAGACCCAAATATGATGTTTCAGTAAAGTTATGTAATTCTGTTATTGGCAGTTACAGTTCTGGAAGTATAACTATTTAGGGCCAACATATATAACATGTTTCTTGAGTTGCACCTATCTTCAGGATATGCATGTGTATATTCATGTTTATTTATGAGTTGATGATATTCATCTAAAGGTTCCAAACATGTTTCAAGAAGATTGCAAAGTTAGAGTTAATTTGGTGAGGCCGACTTAGTGAAGCGTTGCGTCTATTCAATTTAGACTTGCGCAGTTGTAATTATTCTTGCATGCTTAGTAGAGCTGACAAGGATGTTATGGAGAGTTGTCTTACAGGTCCCATGATCTCATACTTTGAGATAGATACTTATAGCAAGTGAATTTTGATACACTAAGTGTGAGTGATACGAAAAAGGTGAAAGATGTACAGAGAAGATTATCAGAGTTGGTTCATACATCAAGAATCTATGTGAAGAAGAAGTGAAAGATTGTAATACAATGGAACTGAGCAAGATAGTAGGTCTACTCTATAGTTCATTATCAGATATAGTTCATATCTATTATACAAAAGGTTGTAGCCTTCACCATTAAGCAGTGAGCTTTTGGACAGTGAGTCCACCACCCCTAACAGGGTTATTTGTAAAAGAATCCTAACATGGTTGAAATATCTTCTAAAAGGGATTACTATAAACAATTATAGTTCTTTGTGGGTGCTAATTCCCACCAGGTTTTTTACCATTTGGTTTCCTTGTAATCAAATTGTGTGTTGTGTACTATGTTATCTGATTATGCATTTACTTTGTTGTATTATGAAGTTAAGGAAGTAAAAGAACTAAAGTTACTGATAACTAATTCACCCCCCCCTCTTAGATATCCTTTGGGACTATTCTAAAAATTGGTATCAGAGCCAAGTTCCTTGGAGAAGAATCCTAACAACTTAAGGTAGATCAGATGTCTTACTTCATAAAAGAAAGCCCTAAGTTTGATGGAGAAAACTATCTGGATTGGAAAAACAAAATGATAACACATTTGTAATGTGTTGGCTTTGAGATCTTTGAAATTTCCACACAAGAAGTTGTAATTCCATCTCTGAAAGACCTTGCAAAGGATGATGCTACCAATAGACAAAAGGAAACATTTACCAATAATGCAATTGCCAAAGAAGCCCTAATCAGCGCCTTATCCGACAGTGAATTTTTTGAGATCAAGAAAATTGACAGAGCATATACCATATGGAAGTATTTAGAAGATATGTTTGAAGGAGATATTCAAGCAAAGAATACATGTAGGAAGACATGGAAAAAGAAATACAACAGTCCTGAGATGTTACCTGGAGAGAACATTAGAGCTTACAATCAAAGAATAAATGAAGCAGTCTCTGGAATCAGAAACAATGGTGGAGAAATATCAAAAGAGGATATAATGGACAATTTGCTAACCACTTTAACATCAGACTATGAAAAAAAGATTATTATTCTAGAGGAAACCAGGCAATTCTCACAAGACTTCAAGAGAGAGACTTTGATCAGCAAAATCTCTGCATTTGAGATATCAAGATTAAAGACTGAACCTAAAAGTGAAACAACTTTCAAAGCCTCAGTCCATTGTAAGAAATCCTTACACATCTCCAGTCATAATGAGAAAGAATAAGTTGTTGAAGAACTAGAAGAAATCATTGCTATGATTGCTAGAAGAGAAAAGAAAGGAAAAGGAAAATATGAAGGACAACTTCCATTCAAATGTTTTACATGTAACAAGATTGGTCACTTTGCATCTAAGTGTCCCACAAGAGTCAAAAAGTTTAGATCTGATTACAAACCCAAATATAAGAAGGAATGTTATCATGCTGAAGAAGGTGTAACTGATGAAAAATTAGTAGAAGATGAAATTGGATTAGTTTCCCTTAGAGACATGGAAAGGTTTCTTGAGGAAATGGACATTGAATATGAAAAGGAAGAACAAAAGCTAGCCCTAATTTCCAAAGAAGACATCAGAACAGATTGGATCATTGACAGTGGATGCTCTCATCATATGATAGGTGAAAAATATAGATTCACCCATCTAGACAAATACAAAGGTGGTATGGTTAGATTTGGGGATAAAACTGCCAAACCTATCATAGGCAAAGGTTCTATCACTTTGGATGGAAAGAACAAGATAGATGATGTTCTATATGTTGATGGATTACATCATAACTTCTTGAGTGTTGGACAGCTACTTGACAAAGGTTATCATTTGGAGTTCAAAGACAACAAGTGCATCATTAACAACAAGGGTGGATACATGATTGCATCAGGCTCCAAAACAAAAGATATTGTTTTTCAACTCAATTCTGATGTTAGTTGTTTTTTTGCAAAGGTGGATGACAGTTGGTTATGGCACAAGAGACTATGCCATATCAATTTTGATAACATAGTAAAGATAAGCAATGTCAAGGCAGTTAGAGACCTTCCTAGTATTGCAAGACGAGTTGACACAATATACAAGGAATGTGTTATGGGAAAGCATGTAAGGAGTTCTTTCAGAAGCAAGCAAAATTCAGCTGATAACAAATTGGACCTAGTGCACACAGACTTATGTGGTCCTACCCAAACAAGATCATATTGCGGAGAAAGGTATTTCATTTTTTTTGTTGATGATTATTCTAGGATGATGTGGGTTGCATTCTTAAAGGAGAAGTATAAAGCCTTTGAAAAGTTCAAAATATTCAAAGCTAAGGTTGAGAATGAATCCGGACTGAAAATGAAATGTCTGAGATCAGATAGAGGAGGAGAATTCACCTTTGACCAGTTTTATGACTATTGTGAAGAACATGGAATTAAAAGACAGTTGTGTGCACCTAGAACCCCTTAGCGGAATGGGATTGCAGAAAGGAGGAATAGGATCATACTTGATACAGCGCGCACTATGATGATTGAAGGGAAAGTTGCACACACCTACTGGAGAGATGCAGTGAACACAACAGTATACACTATCAACAGAACTCAATTGAGGCCAGGTGTAGATAAGACACCTTATGAACTTTGGTTTGGTAATGTACCTATAGTAAAGTATTTCAGAATCTTTGGGAGCAAGTGCTACATCAAGAGAGATGATGGTGTTGGTAAGTTTGATGCCAGAAGTGATGAAGGTATTTTTCTTGGTTACTCCACAAAAATCAAAGCTTATAGATGTTTTAATATGAGATTGAAAAAGGTAATTGAAAGTACTCATGTAAAAATTGATGAAAATTTTATGCTTCAAGAAAAATACTATGAATATGCACCTATGATTGAAGATGAACCCAGGCCTAGCAGCAAAGATACTGTTATTGAAGAAATGTTTGATTGCATTGATGTCTCATGCAATGACCCTGAATCAAGCAAAGAAGAATCACAGATTACAGAAGAAGAAGACACACCTAAGGTTCCAAAATTCACATCTAGATACCACTCTAAAGATGATATCATTGGAGATTAGAACAACAGCGTTTTGACCAGATCAAAAGAAAAAAGTCTAGCAATGGATGAAGAGGTATGTTTACTTTCACAGATTAAACCTTTAAGTGTTGAAGATGCGTGTAATGATTTAGATTGGAAGAATGCAATGAAAGAGGAATTAGATCAAATAATTAAAAATGATACATGGGAATTGGTCCCTAGACCTAGTGACAAAAACGTGATTGGAACAAAGTGGGTATTTAGAAACAAGATGAATGAAGATGGTATAGTAGTAAGAAACAAAGCAAGATTGGTATGTAAAGGGTATGCGCAGAGAGAAGGAATAGACTACACTGATACATTTTCCCCTGTAAGCAGACTGGAAGCCGTTAAATTGTTTTTGGCATATGCAACATTCAAAGACTTTAAAGTTTATCAAATGGATGTAAAATCATCTTTTTTGAGTGGTGACTTGAATGAAGAAGTCTACATAGAACAGCCTGAAGGATTTAATCTTTCAAATGAACTAGACATGGTATGCAGATTGAAGAAAGCACTCTACGGTCTTAAGTAGGCCCCAAGAGCTTGGTATGAGAGACTTGAGGGTTATCTTACCAAGATTGGATTCAAGAAAGGAGTAGTAGATTATAACCTATTCACAAGAGAGACACCTGATGGATTATTATTAGTTGCCATATTTGTTGATGACATTATCTTTGGAGGTAATGACA